>PVLC010002022.1:0-14956 GCA_004027655.1 Graphiurus murinus
CCCGGCAAGAAGCTCTGTCTACCCCGCCTGCCCAGGCTCTCTCCATCTCTGCTTTCCTTTCTCTCCCTTTGTTCCTTCTTCTTTTCTCTTGTTCCCTTTCCCCTTTCTAGACCTACTGGCAAAGAGCAGAGCGTCCTCAGGGACTCCCTTGACTGCACTGTGGCCTTGCTGTGCTGGTCATTACCTGCTTCTGGTGCCTGCGCTCTCTCTGTAAGACGGATGTGTAAATGGTCCCTCCCTTGGCTTCACAAGGATGGTGTAAGGACAAACAAGATCAGCACAGGCCAGGGAGGAAGGGCACTGCTGGCTTGAATGCTGGGCATTATCTTCATGCTTCCTTTATGCTTCCAACGCTTGCCCTGACCTTCTTACTCACTGTCTTTCTCAGCTCGTTTAGCAGGTTGTGTCCTAAGAGTTGTGTTTGGCTCAAGGTCATGCAAGGTTAAGTGCCTCATCTGGATTTAAACAAAGAGCAATTGAATTCCTAATCTATGGCCCAGCCCATTGGACTGCAGTGACTTCTGGTCTCCGTACCTGGAAGCTCAGCCCTGGTGGAGGAAGTAATGGGCTGCTCCCCAGGTGGTGTGGAAACCTGTTGGGTAGCCTCCTCCCCTGGCAGCCAGGTGAATCCAACCCCCTGTTTGGACCGCACCTCACACCTGTGAAGCGAGTCTGCTGCTTGCAAGGCAGGGATTGGCCAGGCAGATGATCAGTCTGGCAAAGGCGGAACAAGAGGATCAAAGCCCACGTTGTGAGTTTAGGTGGATGGCCAGTACTGCATGTGGGAGCCTTCTAAGCTAATTAGAATATTCCCATTCTCTCAAGTTTTGAGTTCAATTCTTTTGCATATGGGCTTGTCAAGCAGAAATGTGTAGACAGACTGAAGAAAAGAAAAACCCCTCTGTGGGGACCATGGAGCCACACAAGGCTGGATGTTAGGTGGTCCTTTGTTCTGACCCTTCGCTTGCTTTGGTGGCAACAATCTGTCTTCTGCAAACTATAGTTCCCAGGCTCCCTGGCCCTGACTTCCAGCTCTGCTCAGCCCAGGGAAGTCAGGCAGGATGAATTGAAGCCAAGTCTCTCCCTGTCTTGCTCCAATCTGGTGAGGGTGCCTAACTCTGGTCCTCTGTGCTTGGACAGCCCCTATCTCCATGTTCCAGTTCCTGTGGGACAAGTCAGAATTCAGGCGCGGATGATGTTCCCTTTCCAAAGCTAGGGTAGGAGATAGAAACTTCCTGTTCCTTCTGTCTGGGCTGCCTAGCTTCTCCCACTGGTTCTTCGTCTCTTCCAACTTCTTTTAATCTGTTCTCTGTGCTCTGTCCCCTCTATTGAACTCAGGTGGGGCTCTGTTTCCTAATGATCTGAGAATGGATCCCGGTGCATTTTACCAACAGGGAATCTGAAGCTTAGGGGAGCCATGGGACGGAGCTCTGCTCCCGGTGAGCCTTCGCAAGACCTGCTGCCGTGCTTGGATCTGAGGATCAGTGCAGGCCATGTGTTATTGGTAAGGGTAATCCCAAGAAAATAAGCTGAAGTTTCCAGCTGATGCATAGAAATGGTCCAGATCTTCCAAAATGCAGCCTTTCCTCTGACAACAACAACGAGGACTGAAAGAAAAGATAAAAAGAGAAGCTTGAATGTCAAGACTTTAAAGAGAGAGGAAGACCTTACTTCTCCTTTCTGTCTGCCTCTTCAGGGGGACCCTGGCTCCGGAAGTGACTTCTTTCAAAGAGGAGCAGGGGCCCCTCATCCGTTGTCTGAGTCCCTGATGCAGGACACCAGGGCCAGGCTGTCCATACTGTAGCAAGTGTCAGAATTCCCTCCCATTTAAAGGCTGAGTCATATTCTATTGTATGTCTATACCACGTTCTGTTTATCCATTCTCCTACTGTGGACATTTGCTTCTACCTTTTGACTATTGTGAATAGTGCTTCCCAACACATGGGTGTGTAAAGAGTCATTTTGATTGACTCTCTGGGGTGCAGCCAGGAGCCTGCTGCTTGTCACAACCAACCGGGCAGCCTGCATTTATGTCATGCTGCCACCGGCCCTGTGCATGTGAGGCTTGAGCCCCACACCTGCTTCTCCATTGCTCCCCAGCCTTCCCAGAGGCAGCCGCAGGCAGCAGGGCCCCTGACACTGGCCTCTGGCTCATGCATTAGTCATGGGTCTCTGAGCAGCGCTGACTGCTGCTCTGCACAGCTCAGAGGAAGAGGCCTCTGCAGAGGCTTGGCCACTCCAAAGGGCATGTGATGCCGGGAACTGTTCTTTTAACCACATTTTTTAAATTTATTTTTTTTACTTCTTTTATTTTTTGATGCTGGGGATTAAACTGAGGGGCATTCTACCTCTGTGCTGTATGCCCATCCACCCGATCTTTACATTTTTTTTTTTTTTTTGAAACAGGGTCTGTTAGGTTACTGAGAATCTCGCTAAGTTGCTGAGGCTGACCTTCAACCTGAGATATTCTCCTGTCTCAGCCTCCCAAGTACTGGGATTACAGTTGTGTGCCATGATGGTCAGCCTTTTCCTTTTTATTTTTTTGCGGTACTGAGGATTGAACTCAGGGGCATTCCACCTCCGAGCTACACCACCAGCCCTATTTTTTATTCTTTATTTTGAAACAGGGTCTCACTAAGTTGTGGAGTGCCTCACTAGGTAGCTGAGGCTGGCCGCGAACCTGGATCCTCCGGTCTCAGCCTCCCAAATGCTGGGATTACAAGTGTGTGCCACCATGCCCAGCTCCCTTTCCTTTTTTATAATAGCCATGGCAGTGGGTGTGTAATGTCTTTTAACTTAACTTTTAATGTTAATTTTTTTTATATATACTGGGGACTGAACTCAGGGGCATTCTATCTCCAAGCTACACCCCCAGCCCAATTTTTTTTTTCTTTATTTTGAAACAGGGTCTCACTAAGTTTCGGAGTGCCTCACTAGGTAGCTGAGGCTGGCTGAGAACCCGGATCCTCCGGTCTCAGCCTCCCAAATGCAAGGATGGCTTTTTGAGTCTTATGCAATATGGCAGCATGTCTGACTGCTCAGTCAATATTAGTGGGTGGATAATCCATATATGACTTTTTCTTTTAGGATTCGTGGCTGAGTAGGAGTAAAACAAGAGGCTGGCAAGCCAAGAAGACCCTCGAGGCAGTCCACGGCTTAATCTCTTGCGGCAGTAATTCCTCCAGCCACATTTATACTTTAGTTTATGGCATTGACTGACAATTGGTTTACATTTAATTTAAAGAAATGATGTTGCAAATGGGTGCTTCTTTGGTTCAGCAGTAGTGCTGCCCTTCAATCAAAGGCTTGAGTGTGTGTGTGTGTGTGTGTGTGTGTGTGTGTGTGTGTGCACGCACATGCATGCCTGGGATAAGCTAGAATACCAATGAGGGAATATCTCTCATCTCTCTTCCCGTTTACCTGCCTTAATAGACGCATTGGTTTAGAGAAATTATAGGTATGCTAAATTCTGAATGTGAGACCTTAACTGGGCTTTGGTGGTTCTAAAAGGAAAGAAGAAAAAAACTCGAGTTTCTCTCTGCCCCCTTAAGTGAAGGGGTGCTCTCTTGGATGGTGAACAGGACGGAAGGAGCTGGGTCTGGGTCTGTGAGCTCTTTCCTTGGTTAAGGCCAAGAGCCACCATTGCCTCAGCTGCCCTCGCCAGGGTCTGCCCTGACCCATGTGAACTCTGGCCACCAGCAAGGCTAGGGCTTCACTCTCCTGTTTTACAGTGTGGAAATGGGAGGCATGGAGAGTCCCAATGACAGGCACATGGCCACGCAGTTAATTCAAATAGGAGCTGTGTGGTTCATGGATGAGGTTTGTTGACGAGGACCTCATATGAGGTCCTAGGAGGTGTCCAGGTATCCTGGGTTCAAGCTGCCATCTGAGTGTAAGGGACTGAAGTCAGCCACTCTGGCCAGCATCCTGCCCCTTTAGTCCTCTGACTGCAGCCCGGGGCTGGCCTCAGCCTGCTTCTTTCTCCTGTCCCTTTCTGGCTGAGCCCCAGAGGTGGGCCCAGCGTTGAAGATTGGCTCCCTGGTTGAAGACTGCACTTTGATGCTGGACTTTGCTCTCAGGTTAGCCTGGAGTTCAAGCTGGGCCTGGTCATCCTGAAGCTGACATCTGTCCCCATTTGAACCTGCTACAGCTTCTCAGAGGCCCACTGCTACAGCCAGCACCAGGAATACTGCTCATTCTGGAAGTTTCCCTGCACAAGGCGATGGCAGCTGTCTGGGTTCATCATCTGGGTACAGTCCTCTTCTAGCCCTGTGAGCATCCGTGAGTTCTGGAGTTCAACAGGAACCACGCAGAGTTTGAACAAACAAACCCAAACCAGGCGAGGACTCTGCACCTCCAGGATGCTTCCATCTGAAATGTGCATGGTTGCCCAGGAGCGGTCTGACACGGTGGATCTATGAGGAGAGTGCTGGGTGGAAATGCACTGGGGACCTGATCCACCCGTCCTGAGCCAGCGGAGACACACTGAGCTGGGCACAAGATTAGCACTAGAAGTTTAGAGGTGTTATGTGTGTAGGGGGGATAATGTGCAAGTTCCAACATCCCCTAAGGTGCTGGGCGGAAGCCTTTCCTGCTTGGGCTGGGGGGTGGATGCAGCCTGCAGAACAGGCCGGGCCATGAAGGAGGCCAGCTGGCTGTCAGGACCAGAACCGTGTGCACGTGAGGTGGCCGAGGGCCAGCTCCCTGGCCAGCCCTGAGGGAGGAGGAGGAAGAAGCCGCAGAGGTCAGTGGCCCGAGAGGCCACGGTGAGATGGACGGGATTGGCAACAGATAGGTCTCGACCTGTCACCACGAGGGCGAGGGCGAGGGCTTGGAGACAGCCTCTTCCCTCAGGATTTGGGCTCCCTTTGGGCCCTGGATATTACAGAACGGATCTCTCCTTCCGCGGGTACATTGACATTAACCACAGCTACTTGCAGTTGGGGCAGGAGCTTAGCTGTCCCTGTGCCTCCCCTTAGGGAAAGGTCACCTGAGGCTGAGCAGGGTCCGTGCAATCAGCAGGACAGATTGTGGGAGAAAAGTCAGAGTTCTTGGGGCTATTGTGGTACCTGCTCAAAGTCCCCTAGCTGCTGGGCCTGGACCGCCCTGGGCTGCCCGCTCATATGCCCCGCCCTGCCCGCCCCACCCCGAGCTGTCCATCATCTGGCGAGACCCTCCGGAAAGGGAGGGCCTGGGGGAGTGAAGCTGTGGCAGGGGGAGCAGGTGCTCCTGGGAGGTCGTCCGGTGGCCCCCAGGGCGCGCTTGCCCAAGGCCTCCTGCTCTGCTGCGTGTGTTGGCCTCACAGTGCCACAACTGTGCTGTTGGGCTGTGACCTTTCACACTGTTGAGAGGGAGCCACTTCTGGGCTTGAGAAGAGCTCCTTCTGTCACCTTCCGGCTGCCTGGGATTGTCCTGGCCACTGGCATTTTATTTTATTTTACTTCTTTTTACTCTATTAAAATTTTTAGTTAAACTTGTTTTTTAGTCTCTTTTTTCTATTTTCCCCAATTTTTATTCTGTTCTAAAATTAATTATTTTATTTACTTCTAAATATACTTTATTCTTTTTATATATTATTTACATTTAGATTTTATTCTATTTATTTGAAACTCTATTTCATTATTATGTTTAATTAATTAATTAATTAATTGGTGCTGAGGATTGAACCCAGGGGCATTCTACCTATGAGCTACACACTGAGCCCTTTTTAATTTTTAGATTTGAAACAGGAGTTTGTCAAGTTGCTGAGGATGATCCTTCTGGCTCAGCCTCCCAAGCACTAGGATTATAAGGCATGGGCCACCAAGCCTGGCTTATTTTTATTCATTTTAAAAGTCATTGTACTATTGTTTTTAACCTCTCGTAGATGGAGACTCTGGCTTCTCTCCATCTATGTGAGGATCTAAATGGTGCCCTGATTTCTGACCTTAGACTCTCACCCCCAGGGGCGTGCAGTTTGGCAGTGGCCCGGCTGCTCTTGTGTTTTTTGGTTCTAGTGGGGCTGGAGGAGCCGTCTCCTCCCAGCTCCCTTGGACTTGGAGAGGATTTTGGCAGAAAGGAAAACAAGGCAGTGTGAGGAGGACCCCACGTAGAAGCATGGAGGGAAAGCCCAGGGTGGTTGGATCCTTGGAACTATTTCCAGGACCCCAACGGATACCGAAGTTGCGATGCTCACGTGCCTGATGGCATAGTATTTGCACAGAACCTGTGCACACCCTTCCCTGCACTTCATATCACCTGTCATACCCAAGAGAATGTAAATGCTGCGTCGACAGTTGTTAGACTGTGCTACTTAGGGGATAATGGCAAGAAAAGTCTGTGCAGGTTCACTACGGACACAATTGTTTTCCAAATGCTTTTGATCCATGGTTGGGCGAATCCACAGATGCAGAACCCACGGACAGGGACAGAGGGCCGCTGAAGCGCCTTTCAGCTGCTCTCAGGATTTAAGGTACACCTGGACCCATGTGGGGAGAAGGGTCACGAGTGGACCTTTTACTGTTCCAATTTAGGCGGATCATTACTGGACCATTGTACAACTTCCCACTGACTTCCTAGAGATATTTCAAACCCGGAAATAGGGCGATTTAGGGTGTGTGTAGTGAACCCACAATCAGCCTCCACTCGTGGACTTGTGTGCCAACTGGCTCCAGGTCATTCAGCGCCCCAGTGCCCACGAGTGGTCCTCTTTGATTCCTGCCTCTTCTTCTCCCTCCCAAAGCCCATTAGCCACCACGTTCTATTAGTTGTACTTCTTAAACGTTCTTTCAGTACATCCCCATTACCTCCAGTTCAGGAACTAGTAGACTGTATCCCTCAGACCCGGTTGGGCGCTATTTTGTAAATCAAGTTTTACACTCAGTCCCTTGCATACTACGCGTGGCTGCTTTCTTGCCACAAAGGCTGGAGAGATGCTTACTATTCAGCCCTTTGGGGAGAAGGTTTGTCAACTCCTGCGAGAATTCATCCTAATTTCAAAAGAGTCATGGAAACATCCTACCAACTGGCCTAGTCTTGCATCTTTAAATCCATTTCCATGCCGTTCTAAGTCCAAAACTGATTGTGGAGCTTTGCCACGTGCTTCACCGGCTCCCCGGGCTCTCCTGATGGATCCTAAGCACCTCAGGGCAGCAGGGTTTTCCTCCCTGGCTCCAGCCCTGCTTTGACCACTTCCACAAGCTCAAGCTCATGCACCTTCCCAGGGCCCTAGCTCTCCTGCCCCTCCCCCTCCTGGTGGGGGCCTGCCTGGCTGCTGCTTCCTCTCTCTGGGCTGCCTTGCCTGGCCTGCTCCCACCCTTCTGCAGCTTTCAGGAAAGCTGCTCTCTTCCCAGGACTGGCCGGGAGCCTTTCTAGGTGCACCCAGGGCACTCAGGACTCTTCCATAAGAGGGTGTATCAGGTTATATTGCAATTTTACTTTCTCCTTCCTCCCTGCTTCTCTTCCTCCCTCCCTCTCTCCTACTCTCCTTCCTTCCTTCCTTCCTTCCTTCCTTCCTTCCTTCCTTCCTTCCTTCCTTCTCTCCCCCCCCCCCCCCGCTCCCTTTCTTGCCAATCTAAGTGCTCTGGATATAAAACAAAATAAAAACAAATCCAAAGCTTCTTGCTGCTCTTAGAAGCTTCCATGCTAGTTTGGGAGATAGAAATTAAACAGTAAGCAGCAGGAGAACGTTAGAGAGGAGAAAAAAGTAACTCAGGAAAGGGATATGCAATACTGGGGCATTGATATTTTTGGCGAACTAGCCAGGGTGGCCTCCCTGCAGAACGTGCCATTTAGTAAAGGCCTGAAGGAGGGGTGGAGCTTTGGGGGAAGAGCATCTAGGAAAGGGAAGGTGAGCTCAAAGATCTAAGGCAGGAGCATGCCCAGCGGGTGTGTGAGAAGGAGGCCAAGGTGGTGGAGGGAGGATGGAGAAGGAGAACTGTGGGGAGGCCAGAGCACCCGGGCACCCCCTCCGAGGGGCTTGCGAGCCATGTAGAGTGTGGAGCAGAGGAGGGGCCTGGCCTGGTGTGCGTGTGAGTAGTCGCTGGCTGTGATCTTCTCCCCACAAACCTCACAGGCTCCTTGAGTGCAGGTGCACTGGACAGGGGTTTCCAGAGGCAGAACCGACAAGAACTCATGGAGATGTGCTAGAGGGGACCTTGTGAGGGGACCGGCTTGTGATTACAGCGGCAGAGTCCTACGGCAGGCTGTGTGCAGGCTGGTCACAGGGGTGCTAGGAGCAGGGCTCAGCCCTACCCAAGGCCTCAGAATCAGGGAAGCCCGTGGGACAACTAACTCTCATTCTGCAGCAGAAAGCCTGAGAACTTGGGAGGGGAAGGGACACTGGTGTCTGTTCTGGAGTCCAAGGGCCAGAGAGGCCAGAGCAAAGGAGCCACATCCCCGGTCCCAGGGAGGGCCACCCCCTCCTTCTGTATTTGTTCTCCTGCCCATGGTGAGTGTGGAGCCTCCCTACCTCGTCCGCTCAGACTCACACACTAATCTCTTCTGAAACAGCCTCCATCTAATACCTCCAAAAGTGATACCTAAAATCAGCCATCCCGGCAGGCATCCTTTCCTATTGACCTTTGCTCTTGGGACATAACGAGTCAGGTTCTAGCTTGCAGAACACCTTGATACGTGGTTTACAAATGAATGAATGCATGCATGCATGCTACCTCCCTGGCTCCCAAGGGCTCCAGAGTCTTCCTAGTGTGGAAGGAGATCTCTGGCAGAAGATGCTACTAATAGCCGATCCCTGGGGCTCTCCATGGCCTGCTTGGCCGTCACCATGGCAACAACACGCATCCAAACCAGTTTTCCCTGTTGCCACAGAACTGGCTGCTCAATGGATCATGTCACCCCAAGGGAGGATTTCAGAGTATATCGTGCAGCTTCATCTTGGCCCTGCCCTGGGCAATGTTCTGCTCACCGACATAGATGAAGCACAGAGAGTTACTACAAAGTTGCAGATGGAGCTTGTATGGTGGAGGGTGGGTGGGGTGGGGGGAGGATTCGTTGATGGATAGGTTCTGGATTTATAACTATCTCTGTAGGACTGAGCCAAGGGGCCCTATCAACGGAAGGTAAATTGGGAGAAATTTAAGGCTCTGTGTCAAAGCCCCCAAATCAGCTGCATATAAAATGGAGATGAGGGGAACATATCGGTTTAATTGTGGCAAACGCTTGGGGTTAAAAGTGTGGAGCCGTTGTCAAATCCTGCCGCAACTGGAGATGCCATTCTAGACACGTATCAGCAGGTGCCTTCCCTCAGATGGTCTTCATCTCCTTCTCACTGTATTAACCACGCGGGGGATTTCGAAGTGACAGCTTAAGTGCTGTGGTCACACTGGGAGGAAGACGGGGAGAAATATTTGAGAGCACAGAGGGCAGTGGGCTCTGAGAAGAGGAATCTGTGGTGGGGTCTCGATCTCTTCAAATATCTGAATCACCAGTGGGAGAGGGCTGAGATTGAACAGCCTGGGGAGCTGACAGAGGGCCAACTGGATGTCAGCTCAGCTGGAGGAAGCACCTTCACAGCTCAGGTGGGCTGCCTTGGGGCTCCTCCTCAGGGGAGAATGCTGGATCAGATAAGCACTTTTACTAGGTAGTTTAGAAACCCTTTCCACACTGGGATTCCGTGAGTTAGTGACCATGTGTGGTAGGATCTGCTAGTCACTCCTTGATATCCATTTTCTCACTTCTTCCTTAGTAATAATAACCTACGTTTTTGTCACATCTTTCCAGAATAAGGGATACTTTCTCAGCCTCCCTTGGAACTAGGCGTGGCTACAGGGTAAAACTGTGGCAAAGTGGACTAAAATGGAAAGTGTCAAGTTCACCTCCTGGGAAGTAGTGTCAAAGGGGAGGGATTCTTCCTCCCTGCTGCAGGCTGGTATGTTAATGTGATGACTGGAGCTCAGTAGCCACTTTAGGCCATTAGGTAGAAGCTTTATATTGGTAAGGAATCTGGGTTCCTAATTATGTTGGCTACTATTGAAACTATAGACTACTTATGTCTATTAATTAATTAATTTTATATACTTTTATTGGTGCATTATAGTCTCACATCGCAATGTAAATCATAGTTATAGTGACATACATGCACACAGCACTTGGCGGGCTTTCTCTTGTCTCCCTACTCCCTTCCCCATACAGGATATTGAGATTAACATTGGTATTCTCACATATGTAGGTAATGTTGATGGAAGTAATTCCTTCATTGATTCTCCCTCTCCCCTTTCCCTAAACCACATCCCTGGATCTACTGAAGTTTCTCCTCCAGTATCTAAAGTCCCTCTGGTATCCCGGTCACTCCCAAGTCCTGCATATTAGAGAAAACGTATGACCCTTCACTTTCTGTGACTGGCTAATCTCACTTAACATAATGTTCCCCAGGTCCATACATTTTCCTGCAAATGGCATCATTTTGTTCTTTTTTTTTTTATTGCTGAGTAGAATTCCATTGTGTATATATCCCACAATTTTGTAACCCATTAATTTGTTGATGGACACCTAGGTAGGTTCCATAATTGGGCTGTGAATTGTGCTGCTATGAACATGGATATGCATGTATTACTGTAATTGTCTGATTTCAGTCCCTTTGGAAAGATACTCAGGAGTGGAATAGCTGGATTATTTTTTATTTATGCTAGAGATACATAAACTTGTACTTTTGAAGAACCGCAGTTATTTTGGGTTTTCTGAAACTTACAGATAAACCTATTCCTACCTATGCAGCAGAAAGTAAACACACACACACACACACACACACACACACACACACACACACAAAACATTGGAATGAGGAGCATAGACTCAAATAAGATTGCTTGGGCTCAAATCCTAGCTCCACTACTTGCTACCTGTCTTGATCAATATTATCACTGATGTTATAGGAAATAACTGACAATACAGCTTAGAAAAAGGAAGATTTATTTGCTCAGTTTTAGAGATTTGGGGGTTCTGTCCACATCAGGCCGGGTCTGCAGAGCCCAGTTTATGTGATGAGAAGCACAAAAAGGGAGAGAGCACGGGCTCTGCTTCTCACATCATGGAGGCCAGAAGCAACAGAGAGAGGGGGAAAGGAGAAGCCTTATATAATTCCCAAGGACACTTCCCCCAAGGACTTCTCCTTAGCAACCAAGCTCCACTTCTAACATTGTTACCTTGTTTCCCTGAGGACTGGGGGGACATACTAAATCCAAACCATTACACTACCATGTGTTTTTTAATAAATTTCTTAAGCTCTCCATGCCTCAGTTTCCAACTAATATACTAGTAATAATAACAGTAACAACTGTACCTTTTGTTTTTTCAGTAGGGGTTAAATGAAAGAATGTATTTAAAGACAAGAATAGTGGCTGACAGGTAGTAAATATTTGATACATGGTAGGTATTATCATTGTCTCAGTTCATTTTCTGTTACTATAATGAACTACCTGAGGCTGAGCTCTTTATAAAGAGGCATGTTAGTTTTCTATTGCTGTGACAAAATGCCTGAGCAAATAATATTAATAAAGCAAAAGGCTTATTTTGGCTCACAGTTTCTGAAGTTTTAACTTGTGGTTGCTGGGGCTTGTGGCTGCACAGTACATCATGGTGGGAAAGTGTGTAAAGGAGGATGCTTGTGTCATGGCTTCCAGGAGGCAGAGAGAGCAAGAGGAAGGGCCTGGGTCCCAATCTCCCTTTCAAGGGCACAGCCCCAGTGACCTATCTTCCTCCCAGTAGGTTCTACCTCTTAAAGGTTCTGCCACTTCTTGGTAGTGCTGGAGGCAGGGGACAAAGCCTTTGACACACGGGCCTTTGGGGAATGTTTAATATCCGAGCCATAACAAGAGGTTGATTCAGCTCACAGTTCTAGAGCCTGAAAGTCTGAGTTTGGGTGGTCCCATGTGTTTGTCCTCTGGGAAGACCTGGTAGCAGATGATATCCTGATAGGAGCCTACATGAGAGGGAGCTCATTGGGCAAGAGGGGAAACCAGGGAGCGACTGGGGGCCAGTCTCACTCCTTTATAACATCCCTCACCTGAAAACTAGTCCAGGTCCTGTAAGAACTACATCAGTTCCTTCTGGAGTGACATCCTCAGGAACATAGTGACCAGCCACCAGGTCCTACCTTTTAAAAGGTCCCACCAATTCTCGACATAACCACCCTGAGGTCCAAGCTCCCAGCACATGAATCCTTGGGGAACATGCTCAACCATGTTCAAACCAGAGTATCGTCTTATAGACACAGTCCACACCTTTGCTTGCTCACACACTGCCTCTGCACTCGCTGAGACAACTGCTCTGTTGTACCAAGTGTGTTTCCCTTATTTGATAACTCCACTAATGCCCTAGAAGAAAAAAGGAAGCACTGTAATAGTCAAGACGCAGTTTATACATGTTCAAGATGTTTCTTTTTTTTTTTTTTTAATGCGGTACTGGGGATTGAACTCAGGGGCATTCTACCTCTGAGATATACCCTCAGCCCTATTTTTTATTCTTTATTTTGAAACAGGGTCTCACTAAGTTGCGGAGAGCCTCATTAGGTAGCTGAGGCTGGCTGAGAACCCAGATCCTCCAGTCTCAGCCTCCCAAATGCTGGGATTACAAGCGTGCGCCACCACGCCCGCTCAAGATGTTTTTCTTAATGCTATCTGTTCTAAGGTGTGGGGTTGGGAATGAGCCATTTCTAGAAGAACAGATCATTGGGATTTGTTCTGAATACCTCACTGTTCTGATTATTAGTGTCTAGAAGGTGTCCAGAAATATGAATTGCATATTGGTAAGCAGTATCAGTACTGAGAAAAAGTACACTTCTTCCCTGCTCAGAGGTCATCTTTCTGAATTTCTTAAGAAATCTAGGCCAGATGCAGTGGCATGTACCTGTAATCCCAGCTACTCAGGAGGCTAAGACAGGAGACTCCTTTGAATCCATGAGTTCAAGACCAATCTGGGCAACATAGCAGCATCCCTGTCTCAAAAAAAAAAAAAATCTCATTTGAACTCTACCCATTCCTTTTTTATTAATTTATGGGAATATTGAGGTGAATAAGGAGGAGTTCATATTTTTAAGAAACTCAAAAAATTTTAAAAAGGTAGACATTTCCTATGCCTCTCTGTGCATGCCTTTTCTCATGTCTGGCTCTCTGGGATGTGGGTGTTGGAGGATGAGTAAGAATTTGCCAGGAATAAAAGGTGGGGCAGGAACTTCTGGGAACGTATGCCCTGGAGGTGTCTGCACACGTATAGAAGGATGTACACGCAAAATTATTCATGGAAGCATTGTTTGTAGACGTGGATGCCTGGAGGCAGCTCATGTGTCCATATTTAGAAGGTCGGATAATCTACGGAATCCCACAGAGTAATACTATGCAGCAGAAAAAAAAAAAATAAGAAGGAATAGGGTTGCTCTCTGTGTAACAATAGGGAAAGACTGTGATGATAAATAAGGAACTAATAAAAGCAGTAATACTCCAGTATGGAGTGGGGGTTAGGGAATAGGAAAGCAGATGAGGTCAAGGTACAAGTAAGTCTTCCTAATCATTCTATAATAATCTGTTTTTATCACCTTCTATAGTTTGGGTATAAAATGTTTCCCCGAAGCCCATATGTTAAAGGTTTAGTCATCAAACTATGGTGCTTTTGGGAAAAGGTGGAGCCTTTAAGAGGTGGGGCCTTGTGGGAGGAAGTTAGGTGACTGGGGCATGCCCTTGAAGATGAGGTTAGGACCTAGGCCCCCCTCTCTTTCTCTCTTCTTTGCTTCCAGAGCAGTTTTCTCTGCCACGTGCTCTCCACCATGTTGTGCTGCCTCCCCACAGGCCCAAAAGCAATGGGGCCAGCTGAGTGTGGACTGGAATGCTGAGCCAAAATAAACCTTTCCTCTCCTTAGGATGATTATGTTGGGTGTTTTGTCATACTGATGGAAAGCTGACTAATAAAATAAAATAAATTTTAATAAAAAAGGGAAGAGAGAACAATGTGTGCAGCGGTATTGAGGGCTGTGAAACAGCAAGTAGCCAGAGAGCAGAATCCCCCTTACTTTAATCTAGTGTCCCTTCACCCAGGCTTCTAGGAATGTGCGTCTTGGTGTTTTGAGTTTCAGGAATGTAAGTTTCTAAAGAGGAGGGACTTGGTCAGCCTGGTTCACCACAGTATCTTTGGCACTTAGAACAGCCAGGTTGGCATGTAGCAGGTGCAAGTTTATATCAGCTGGGTGATGTCACAGACTACCTGAGGCCTCTCACCTGCATCACGGCCTCTTCGGAAGGAAAGTCTCATTTCTTTCCATAATCATCTTCTGCTTCTTGGCTGGGGTCCTACTTCCCCCCTTTTCTTCAGTTTCCTGGTCCAGGGCTCATGCTATTTCTCCTTAAGAAAATAAAAAAAAGAAAAATTATAGCTGACTGGACACAGAGAAATTATATGTTTAAATAGAAACATATAGCTCTGAATAAAATTACACATCAACAGAAATCTATATGCATGTATACATAAGAACGCAGAGGAGCTTATACTACACACAGAGCTCCACAAAGTACTCCATGGGTAGGGCACATCTCACCAACCACACACAGGCTACTTGAGTTCTCTTTCTAGAAGTCTTCAAGAATTTTTAGCTTGCATCCCCCTCTGAAGGAATTTTGAGAAAACCCTCCCCAACATTTATAAGTCACCATCTAAATTTTTTATCAGAAGTTTAAATAGTGGCAAATGAGGTGCTTTTTGGAATGCTATAAAATTTTGACATTTAAAGTAAACATATTAGTGCTGAGTGTGGTGGTTCATGCCTTTAATCTCAGTAATTGGGAGGCTGAGACAGGAGGATCGCAGTCTCAAGGACAGGTTCTTATTTCAAAATAAAAAACAAAATAGGGCTGGGGGTGTAGAATGCCCCTGG
Organism: Graphiurus murinus; assembly: GCA_004027655.1. Taxonomy (NCBI): domain Eukaryota; kingdom Metazoa; phylum Chordata; class Mammalia; order Rodentia; family Gliridae; genus Graphiurus; species Graphiurus murinus. The sequence continues at coordinate 14,858 of PVLC010002022.1, forward strand.
GTTTAATCCCTAGTTACACACACACACACACACACACACACACACACACACACGAAAGAAAGTAAAAATGTTTCATTACTTTAAAATATAGGTCAAGTG
>PVLC010002022.1:15056-77495 GCA_004027655.1 Graphiurus murinus
AAAAAAAAAAAAAAAAAAAAAAAAAAAAAAAAAAAAAAAAAAAAAAAAAAATATAGGTCAAGTGGAATTTAAGTACTATACTGATTTTATACTTGCCATAAATTTTATGTACTTTTATTGGTGCATTATCATCTCACATCATAATGTAAATCATGTTGATGTTGACATACTTGCCATATTTTAAATTATAAAAACAGTTCTTGTTAGCCGGGCGTGGTGGCACACGCTTGTAATCCCAGCATTCGGGAGGCTGAGACCGGAGGATCCGGGTTCGCGGCCAGCCTCAACTACCTAGTGAGGCACTCCGCAACTTAGTGAGACTCGGTTTCAAAATAAAGAATAAAAAATAGGGCTGGGGGTATAGCTCGGAGGTAGAATGCCCCTGAGTTCAATCCCCAGTACCACAAAAAAAACCCCCAAAAAACCAGTTCTTGTTAACAGTCAAAAATTTTTCATCTTCCTCCTTTCCCTTTTCAATTCTTATGTCTATTCCATTTCTCCAAAGGTTTTTATGCTAATATAATATATGTTGAAAGTCTTTTAATGATCTTGCATTTGTCTTTATCAATTATCTGTGTGTAAACCACAATGCTATATTTGTTTTATTTCCTGTGACAAGTTGCTAAATGTTAAAATTACTTCTTCTAGCCAGGCATGGTGGCACATGCCTGAAATCCCAGTATTTGGTAGGCTGAGACAGATTTGAGGCTAGCCTCAGCTAATGAGACCCTATTTAAAAAAATAAAAAGGGCTGTGGGTGTAGCCTAGCGGTAGAATGCCTCTAGGTTCAATCTCTAGCACAAAACAAAACAAAACTTTTTTTCTTCTGGATTGAGTTAGAGCTGCAATATATAGTAAACTATCAAAACAATAAATACATTTTCAGCTCTAAAGGAAAAAGCATTCTTTCAGCACCAGAGTCTGTGTCCAGGTGGAGTGGGTCTTCAACTCAGGCAAGGGTTCACTGATGTTGCTGGGCACACCCTGTGTCTGTGGCCAGCCCTCTCTGTTGGCTGAGCTGGAGGCTCTGGAAGGACCTGGGGTGGGAGAGCCTGGTCTTTGCTTTGCTGAGATTTCCCTTTCTCTCAAGCAGGCAGGAATCCAGGGGCTGGTAGAATCAAGCAAACCCTCTTAGGTACAGCTTCAAGATGGGGCCATCTCTTCTGCTACATCCTGTTGGCCAAAGAACCCCATGAGGCTGCCCTGATTCAGGGATTAGAAATAGAGCCCATCTCTGAATGAGAGGACCTCTAGGGCAACTTGCATGAGCACAGGGTGTGTGAGGAAGTGGAGACACTCTGATGATTAATCACCAGATATTACAAAGTTTGATAAATAATCACTAAACAGGGAAAAGTGGATTTCTTATGGAAAATGCATGAGATTATCAAACCTTCCATAATCATTTCAGGACAGAAAAAGGAATCCATGCTGCCAGTTGCTTGAGCAGAGAGCAAATTAGCAAGTCTCTTTCTTTGAATGGGAGTTTAAAAATGCTGGAGACTTCAGAGGATGAAATAGGCTAGAGGGCGGCTCTAACTGGAATAAGATTTTAATTTACAATTTAATAACTCATTAAAAACACATACTAGACTTGAAAGAAATCACATGGAACTTTAATCCTGAAGCTTTGGTTAATATATCTTGAAAATGCTAGAAGTTGCAAAAAACTATTCCAGTTACAGTGAGAAAGACCAGCAGCTATAAATTATAAGGCTTGAGCCACCTGTATGTGTTGAAGTCAATGTGCTAAAGCACCTCCTCTTAATGTAGCTACTCTGTAGCTACAAAGCATTTCTTAGTAGTCCTCTGTTCATACAGGAAGTTATTTGTATTGATATACATATTATCCATGGAGCGGGGAGTGGGTGGGAACCTCAGGGAAACACAATAAATGCTGCCGGCTTGTATGTGTCACTTTGAACCTCACTATGATGTATAATTACAATGAACAACAACAACAAAAAATTAAAAGCTCAAAGGAAGAAAAAATGGGGGCAAAAATTCTTTTTAGCCTTAAATATTTCTTATAGATGTTTCCCTTGATTTTCTCTCAAAGGGCTCACCCCGTAGAGCAGAGCAATTTCTCTTTCTTTAATCCTCCCTTCCTTTCTCCTTCTCCCCCCACTCACTCCACCCCCTGTGAGGAAGGATAAGAGGCACTCTGTTGATGAAAGGCCATTTTTCTCCTCATCATACCCTAGAACTGAATTCAGACTGTCCCAACATAGGCCATACATACAGTTTTAGCAATAGACGTTCTCTTAACAAATAAATAAGCCCGGAAATCCCCCAAGTCCTCTAAGTCGGGGGGACTTTATTAGTCCTCAAAGGAGGCTTCCCTTGTGTTTGCTGCATCGAGGTTCTGCATTAGGAGGTAACGGGTGAGCAACCTGTGGGAGAGTTGAGGGGTGCCTTCTTCTTTAGAGTCGGGAGAAAGGCGAATGTGACCTCTGGGGCGTCCCCTCAGTCCTGCAGCTGTAGGAGAGGGTGCATGAGGAGGGCGAGAACCTGCGATGATGCACTTAGGACGATCTCCATGTGTTGTAAAGTTGGAGCATTCCAGTGAGTCAGGGTTATCAAGGTAAAGAGGAAGCACGAAGAGGGCAGCATTACTTACTAGGAAAGAGGATTCCACCCAAGATCAAGACTTGGCCTTGTGCCGCAGAATCAGGGACAACTGCCCCGCCACTCTCAGAACCTTCTTTGGGTGTTCCCTCCTGAATTGAGAAGCCATAGAAATTGCTCTTTAGAGATGCTTCTCTACTTATGATGGATTATGGCCTGATAAAACCATTGTACATTTAAAATTTCCTTCAGTTGAAAATGCATTTAATACACCTCACTACTAAACATCATAGCTTACCTTGCCTACCATAAACACATCAGAACATTTTCTTTAGCCCACAGTTGGGCAAAATCACCTAATATAAAGCCTGTTTTGTCACAAAGTATTAAATAGCTCATGTAATTTATTGACTAGGATACTGAAAGTAAAAAAAACAAAAAAACAACAACAACAAAAAACAATGCTTGGTTTTGAGGCCTGCTTCCGCACCACGGTGAGGTTGGAAAATCGTATGTCTCAGAGGTGCTGAGTGTTTTGGGGAGGTGTTCTCCTTTACCTTCTTTCTCTGAGCTGGGCAGAATTCAAGTTTAAAAGGGAAAAGGAATGTTAAAACTATCTTTCTAACTTTAAAAAGTCTGTGCTACTCATGGGAAAACCTTTGTAGGTCCCTCACATCCCCCTCTCTCAGGCGGTGCTACCGTACACTAACACTGGTTCCTCCCTAGCCAGCCATCCTTGCTAGCCAGCCATGCCCTCTGTGACAGCTGGGCACTGGGCTACCCAGAGTAAAGACTGAATTTCCCACCCTCACTTGCATCTGGATGTGGTCAAAAAGATAGAAACAGCAGAGTTGCATGGCACTATATGGAAAAGCTTTTTAGAAGGCAGTGGACACATAGCCAATGGAGTGGTGTATGCTGTAATCCCAGTACTTGGGAGGCTGAGGCAGGAGGATCTCAAGTTCCAGGCTAGCCTATGCAACTTAGTGACACCTTGTTTTTTTTTTTTTTTTTTTTTTTAAATAGGGCTGAGAGTACAGCACGGTGACAGAGTGCCCCTGGTTCAATCCCCAGTGCCCTCCCCCCACATGCCCGCACGCTTGTCAGTAGTCATGTGCTTTTTGTTTCTTCTTTGCCTCTCACCTTTATTGTTCTTTTGGTTGTCCATCACTCTATACCAAATCACTTCCCAAATTAGTGGCTAAAACCATAATGGTTTATAGTCCCATGACATATAACGGTGTTTCCATCCATGACAGATTACGTATGTGATGGTGGTCCCATGAGGCTATAACGGAGGTGAAGACTCTTGTCTCTTAGTGACCTAACCATCATGATGTCATAGCACAAAATGTTACTCTATGTTTGTGGTGATGTCAGTGCCAACAAACCTATTGTGTTATCACCAAGCAATGCATTTCTTAGAACACATCCTCATTGGTAAGTGGCACATGACCATGTTATGTCGTGTGCCTACTTTAGTCAGAATTCTCATTACTGTCATCTGAAACACCTGACCACCACAATTTAGAGGAAGGAAGATTTATTTGCTCACAGTTCTGGAGATTTCAGGGGTCCAATCCATGTTAGGATGGGGGAAGTCGGTGGAGTTTAGGGCATGGCGTGCACGGTGGGGGGGGGCAGGGAGGGGGAGAGAGAGAGAGAGAGAGAGAGAGAGAGAGAGCAAGAGGAGGAGGGACCATATATAATCCCCAAGGTCACACCCTCCGGGACCCCTCCTTAGCAACAAAGTTCCGCCTCCAACATGACTGCCTTGTCCCCATGAAGTCTAGGGGTACATTAAAAAATCAGGCATGGTGGCACATGATTTTAATCTCAGTACTTGGGAGGCTGAGACAGGAGGATCACAGTTTTGAGGACAGCCTCAGCAAGTAGTGAGACTCTCATCAACCAATGAGACTCTGTTTCAAAATAAAAATAAAATAGGGCTGTGAGTGTAGCTCAGAGGTAGAATGCCCCTGGGTTCAATCCCCAATCACACACACACACACACACACACACACACACACACACACACACACACACACACTTCAAACCATAACAGTGCCCATCAGTTGGCAGTTGGCACTCTGGGATTTCCTCACCCTGGTCTTACCCGACATCCCAGCTGAGTTGTTGAATCTGAGATGGCTTCATGGACACGTCCAGCAGCAGGGGCTTCTCAGTTCTGCTCCTTGAAGTGTCTCATTTTGGTACAGGTTACATGAGCTTCTTCATGGTATGGCAGCTCCAGGGGTTCAAGAAGGAGAGAGGAAGCTTCAAGATCCCCTAAGGCTTTGCAATTTATACATGGTCATATCTACTAAATACTACTGGTCAACTTGGATTCGATAGGAAAAGTAGACCTCAGATCTTGATGGAAGGAGAGACAGGCTGCTGGACATGACAGAAGGGTTTAGAGATGAGGTGGCGTGATTCACAGGGAAGAGGGGGCCATGATCAGAAACAATCTACCATCGTTGTTGCTGGGAGACGGATTCAATGTCTAGAATTCAAGGTGTGATCTTGCACTGTCTCTGGAGGCCCCAGGGAAAAACCACTGAGTCCCTGGCAACTTTGTGGAGCTTCCATATGAGCTGTGGTCTCTACCTCCAGTGTGGTTTTACAGGAGAAGTTGATAAACTCCTATATCGTTTAGGTCATGGTCACATGGGACTTTCTGCCATTTGCAGCCAAATCTATTCCTAACTTGATCACCACCACAGAGAGTTTTCTGCAGATTTGAGGGTGGAGAGGGAGAGAAGGAGGAAACCTAACACCTGGCCTGGACCATCATGATGCTCTGATGTAATTCCCTCTCCTCTTTGGCCAAATGAGCAGGAGGGATGCTACCATAAGACTGGGAAAGGGTAAGAACTATCACAAGCCCCAAACATTGCCTGGTCCCATGTTGGTCAATGCAATCTCAGCAGCTAACCGAGGGGAGAGCCCAGGAACCACAGTGCTGGGTCTGGGGACGTTCCAGGCACATTGAAAAGGCCAAACTTGCCCACGCCTGGGCTTGTGGATGAGCGGTTCATTTGGATGTGGTCACAAGTGGGGTTGCTCCCTGACGTAATGATAAGCTACATATCTCAGATGGCATCTGGAAACCATTTTTAAATTTACATTATGAAGAGTTGAGTTTTGAGTTGCAACTCTCTTGGCTCAGGAGTTTTGTGCACACGCAGGGTGGCTTTTAGAGATGAACAACGGCTTTTCTCCTCCCCACTTCCCCCCAAGTTTTATGGTTGGGTTTGAGCTTTATTTATAATATGTCACATGCAGATATACAACAGGGCACTGTCCACAGACCAAGCAGCATTGTATCATTTTACATATTCTCCACTCATGATTATTTTAGGCTGTTTGAAGTTTGCATTTTTTTCCCTATAATGATATACTAGACCCAACGTGTTAAGTAGAAACAGAAATATTCCCCTCTACCACCGTCCCACCCTTCTCCTCCTTCCCCACCACGCTGCCAAGTTACCTCCCTCTATCCCCATGGAGGGTCCCGTGGTAACACATCAGTCCTGGGATCATCTGGCCACCAGTGAAAAACAGATCCATCTGGAGGCTTCAGCCACCCTTGGAGGGCAAGGGACCTTGAACGCTTATCTCCTGTCTCTTCTCCAAATGGAATGGTACACAAATAACCCTGGACAGAGAGAGGGCATCTATCAACTGTGAAAGAAGCTCCACAGATGTGGTAGATTCTGTGACCTTGCTTTGCAGCTCATCTCTGGTTGGAGGCCTCACTCACTCCCAGAAAACTTGCCCCGAGTTCAGCGGCCTCCAACAGTGTGTGGTCTCTTGGATCCCTGCCAGTGACTTCGGAGGCTGCATCTTGCCTACGTCTTAACTGCCTTTAGATCTCTGTGAAGGACATGCTGGTGAGGGCACATGTGAGAGAACCATGACATACAACAAAATTACAGTCTACTTAAAAAGACAAAGTATAGCGGCAGGGGTTGTTGCTCAGTGGTAAAGCGCTTTCCTAGATGTGTGAGGCCCTGGGTCCCAGCCCCAGCAGTATCTCCCTCAATCAGTACAGATAGGTAGAACCCCCTCCCCATCTGGCTTAGAAGGAAAATTTGCAGGGGTTTTCATATATTTGCATATATTTGGGCACAAATTTGCATGCTAGGTTCATAAGTTTTTTCTCCCAAATAGTTATCTGAGAGCCCCTCCTTTATACTACTGTAATTTATATTGTTCCCCTTAGACCCATGCCATTGGCTGTGTTACTAATGTACTGAGTTTCCCCAGTTTGTCTTCCATTTCCCAGAATTTGTTTTAATTTTTAAGAAATGCTTACTAAAGATCACCATGATTGTGAAACTTATCCCCAAGGACACCAAAAGACCTCCTGTGAACTGGTAGCTATTGTTAGGTACTCCACAGAGTCCTCCAAAACAGTGTTAGTCATTAAGTTGGGCCTTAAATTGTGTATAAATTACTATGCTTATATTAATAGAAAAATCATATCTAAAAATTGTATGTATATTAAAAAAAGGATTTTACCAAAAGTACTGGAATATGCATTATAGTTATTCTCAAATGTTGTGTTAGGGATATTCACCAGTGTTCAAAACAATGTCTTAAAACCTAAATTTTATTCTATAGTAAATTCTTATATTTGCTCCAATTGTTTAATTTGTTTCGTTAATCTATTTATTTTTAGTAGGAAAAAGTCATATTGTTTTTGTTTGCAATAACTATATAATAAGTTTTAATATACAGCATGTTAAGAACACATTAGCTACTTTTTGTTATTTGTTATTTGTTAGCTACTTATTGTTAAAAATTTATTCTTCAATATAAATTTTAGAATAATTTTGACCAGTTTCACCAGATTTAAAAATATTTTTTTGATATTAAAGGCTGAACCTAGGGGCATTCTACCTCTGAGCTATACCTGCAGCTCCATTTTATTCTTTATTTTGAGACCAGGTCTTGCTAAGTTGCTGAGGGTTTTGCTAAGTTGCTGAGGCTGGCCTTGAACTTGTGATCCTCCTGTCTCAGCCTCCCAAGCACCTAGCTCTGATTTAAAATTTTTTAAAAAGTATATTGCCTGCTATAACATAAATAAATACAGACATTTATTTCTCACCATCTTGGAGGCTGGAAAGTCCAGAGTGTGCTGAGGGCTGCAGATGACCTAATTGCCTTCCAAAAGCCCCACCTCCAAATACCATCTTGTTGAAGGTTAAGATTCAATAGAAAAGTCTTAGGGGGACACAAACATAAAAGTCATGCATTATTTCCTTTAATCCTTATGCCAACCAGATGAGGTAGATACTACCAATGAAGAAGCTAATGCTCAGAAAAGTAAGGTATAGTGCAGCACCCTATGGTACAGTATAGAAAAGTATAGTAGAGTTAACGAGTCATTTAACTCCAGAGCACGCTCTCAAATATCCTTCCATGCACAATCATACACTCTTAGGATAGCCACCATGATTTCAGATCTCTGACTGGACGGGAGCGTGGCTGATAGGGTGGTCTTCCCCATAACAATTCAAAATCCATCACTGAGTCTGGGCTGAGATCATGCCACCACAGGCTGCTCTCAGTTAGGGATCTTCAGTTAGAAGAACAGACACAACAGAGCAGCCGACTGATGATCCAATTGCTGGAGTCACTGAGCCCCAGAGTGGTTGGAAAGCCCAGTTCCTGTAACATTCAGGGCTCTGGTAGACAGGACCTGGAGCGTGGAACATGGATCCAGGATCAAAGGGCGAGAAGCAGGAGTGGCCTCCCCATCCCTCCTGGTGGCTCACTGGGGGACTTTGTGCTTCCTGTTCCTGCAACTCTGGGCTCTCACCAGGAGTGGAGATTCTAGTGCTGGTGCGGGCACAGTTGAACTGTAACTTACAGCTGCCTCTGGGGCACTTCGGAATTGTATCCAGGGACCAGCAGGTGAGAACAGTCACCACCTTGGAAAGGGCTAGCATCCTATCAGCAGAGGGAGGAAGGGCTCCCCCTACACAGAGGGCAGGAGGAATCTGTGTGGAAATGAAGGATCCAGTTGGGTGCTTCTTGGGACCCCGTATTCAATAATAACTGTGAATAGACACTCCTAGCAATTCTGGACAAAGAAGGGTATCAGAACCCTCCAGGAATAAGGTTGGAGTCACACTGACATAGGCCACCAGGACCTGCTGAAGGGGAGGGAAATCCAGATGGGAGAGTAAAAGGAGAAATTGAATGTGAGTTGGGTTCCAAAACCAGCCACATTCACTTTGCCCCATTAACTTTCTTCTGAGTTTCCTCTTGGGAACAGGGATTCATGGGATGAGGGGCTGCTAGCTGAAACTGGGGCAGGGCAGGGGGAGCAGACACATGGCATGTTATAGGCTGGTTTATGTTGGTGTTGCAATTCCCAGTACCTCAGAATGTAACTGTATTTGGAGATAGGTTTTTTTTTTTTTTTTTTGCAGTACTGGGGATTCTATCTCCAAGCTACACCCCCAGCCCTATTTTTTATTCTTTATTGTGAAACAGGGTCTCACTAAGTTTTGGAGGGCCTCACTAAGTAGCTGAGGCTGGTGGCGAATGCTAAGGTGCTGATGCTGGCCTTGAACCTGTGATCCTCCTCTCTTAGCCTCCCAAGTACTGGGATTACAGGTGTGAAAATCTTTCCCAAATTGCCATTTATCTTGTTGCATCTTTGAATGCTTATTAACATTTCTGTACTTTTTCTGTGTTGGAAGCTCTTTGAGGGCAGGCAGGCAGGCAGGCAGGAAGGAAGGAGAGACGAATGAGCTGGGCTTCGAGGTCCATCCTAGGTTGTGTTTGGAAGTTTTGGGTGGGGGTGTGGATACCTTGTGCTGCTCAGCTGCTCCTCCATGGCTAATTTTAGAAAGGTGGTAGCAGCAGTCCATCTTGGAAGGGATAGGAATTGTTTTCAAAGATGGAGGCAGCAGATAACCCATGTTGAGCACAAGGTACCACAGAAATGAGTATGAGTTGGAACCAAATAGGAACCAAATAGGAGCCATAGCAACCGTTAGGACAGAATCAGAGTATCATTATATTTTAAAAGAAAGAGGGAAGGAAGGAAGGAGAGAAAGAAAGGAAGGAAGAAAGGAAGTAAAGGAAGAGGAAAGAAGGCAGTAAAAAAGGAAGGAAGATAGAAAAGAAAAAGAAAGGAAGGAAAGAGGGAGGGAGGAAGGAGAAAGGAGAGAAGAAGAAAGGAAGGAAGGAAGAGGAAGGGAAGCAAAGGACGGATGAATTGATTCCGAGGGGTTTTACCATCACAGAACTCTCCAGAGAAACATTGCATAGAATCAATGATTTCACAGCAGGGCTTTGTGTTGAGAGCATCTTCTTGGAGCTGGAAGCTGGAACTGAGGCAAACCTAGGAGGGAGGGAGGTCAGGTCAGCCTCAGGAGTTGACAGGCTAGTCAAGGAACAGGGCTCAGACTTGGGGCCTCTGTATCCTCCAGTAACGGTCTCAGAGACCACACCAACCAGGGCTGGACCAGCTCACTCCCCTTGGAGACCGGACCTTAGGAAGGACACTTGTACCCTAGAGCTGCCGATGTGGGTGACAGTCTCGAGACTGGAAAGAATCCCTTCCTGCTCATTCTTAGGGTTATGGGCCCCCTCCTTTGCTTGAAGGAATACGGCTGACTTAACACCTTGTGGGGTTCAGGCTTCTGCCCAAATGTTACTGAACAACTTGACCTTCTTGGGCACTTAGTGACACATTTACTTTTTGAAGTCAAAGTATGACAAGTTTGTAGTATTAGTTCTCAGTGGGATCCCAGGCTACCAAGGCCAGTGGACATTTCTGGCAAATGAAACTCTCAGACCTTCTTCAACTCCTTAAGCAAAAAAGAAACTTGTTTTCAGATTTCAAAGAAAATGTATGTTAATGTCGGCAGGCTTTCATGTTTAAATGACACGTGGTAGAGAGGTAGAGCTGGTGATCTGCCTTCCAGAAAGAAGATGTTGAAGGAGCAGGCAGGTGATGCATTCCTTAGAGATTCTGCAGGTACTGTGTGATGGAACTGCTCTTCCCAATACATGGCTCTTGAGCACCTGAAATATGCCTTGTGCAAGCTGAGATGTGCTATAATTGTAACAAACACACTGGCTTCCAAGGATTTAGCATGAAAAAAAGAGCATAAAATGTATCACTAAAATTTTTTTTAACATTGACTATATGTCCAAATGATAATATTTGGGTTACACTGGAATAGATGAAATATATTACTAAACTTAATCTGGGGGCTGGGGCTACAGCGCAGTGGTAGAGTATTCATCTAGCATGTACCAGGCTCTGGGGTCAATTCCCAGTGGCCCAAAAGTGAAGCAAAACAAAACAAAATTAGTGTTACCTGCTCTTTTTTACTTTTAGTGTGGCTATTGTCAAATTTAAAATCACCTACATACGTGACTTAGACGGTTGGATCTTTATATCCGTGGGTTCTGCAACATCAGAATCAACCACCTGTGGATCCAAAGTATTCACAAAAAATAAAATTGTGCCTGCACTGAACATGAGCAGACTTTCTTGCTCATCATGATTCCTTAAACAATATAGCAAAACAGCAATTTTCAAAGCATTAACATTGTATTGGGTATTAGAATGCATCTAGAGCTGACTTAAACTATACAATAGGATGTGCATAGGTGATTTGCAAATACTATGCCATTTTATTTATATAAATAATAAATTTATAAAATAGTTAGGAATTTATATAAAAATTCTTTATACAAACAAACAAACTTGAATATCTGAGGATTTGGGGATCTTAGAGCTCCTGAGACCAGTCCCTCTCACATATAAGGGATGACGGTTATCTTTCTATTATGCAGGGCTGGTTTAGACCCTCAGAGTTGATTTTCCTCTTCAATTTTCTGTGGAAACTTTAAGATAGAAACTCTTTAAAATTAAAGTAGACACAAGCGATACAAGGGAGATTTAAGTTTCTCAGTTTAGGGATTTTGTTAGAAAACTGGGATTTTTGTCCCCCCAAAGGTAAAACTTTTTTTTTTTCATACTAGAAATTGAATCCAGGATTATTCTGAGCTACATCCCCAGCCCTTTTTATTTTTTTATTTTGAAACAGGGCCTTGCTAAGTTGGTGAGGTTGGCGTTGAACCTGTGACCCTCTTGTCTCAAGATCCCAAGGACTAGGATTACAGGTTTGTGCCACCCCACCCATCTATAGATAGAACATTAAATAAGAAGCACTTACGTAGGGGAGTTGAAGATGGAGGTAGTGGGGCTGTAGGTTGGATAACTCCAGAGAGTGAGTGGAAAGCTAACCAGTGTCTGTAGGAAGGCTTGCACTAAAAGCAGGGAACCTGAATTTTGGGCTTCCTTCCACCACTCAGAGGAAGAGCTGAGAAAAAAACACTACTTCAAAAATCAGTGTCCTTACTTATGGACGGAGTCCCCAAGGCCTGGCGGAGCAAGTGCAGATAACAGCGTTTTAACTCAGATTCATAATTAAAAATAGAATTTCACGAATACAATGTCCCTGGGTTTCACTGAGCCTATAGACCACCAGTGTTTTGGAATGTGTTAAGAAAGTAAAACTATGAGAAACAGAGAAAGTTTTGTCGTTCTAGTTAAAGACTCCTCTTCTTGTGAACTCGAATGTGAATTATAGCCTATCATTTCAAGGCTGTGGGCCCAAGAAGACCCTGGGTGTCAAATAAACCCTGGATCTTGGATGCGGGTGTGATTAGCAGCACTGCACAGGGTTCCGTTTACGGAGCCCGAGGGACCCTGGGCTGGGAGCCGGGGCCTCCTGTAAGGACACAATCCCTTTTCTCTAGTCTCACTTTGCAGCCGTTAATCCAGACACTGTATTGTTTAATTGCATTAGATGATCTGTGGGATCTGATTTGAAATCTACAAAAATGAGGACATTGAGTATAGAAATGAAAATGCAAGATCATGCTTTAACCTAGGGTAACATTCAAGGGACTTTCTTCCTAGAAGAGTTAGGGTTAAGATCCTCCAGTGTTGGGTTCCCTATTGTGAAGGGTATAAGATGGATTGTGGTTTTTACTTGCATTGTCCTGGCTCGAGATACTTCGATTCCATAAGGTAATTTTATTTTCAGTGTATATAAAATCCACCAAGAAGAATTCTGACCCCTATTTTCTGCTGCCCACACATGTCTGGCCATAGCTCCACAATCCCATTTCAATGTGTCTCTGGCTTACCTTGTACAGCAGCATAGTAATTTAACTTAATTTATAATAGGTGTTTTTCTATTATACTTTAGAAGTGAAAAACAAAGACAAGTTTGGCAAGTGATTTTTTTTGTGGTACTGAGAATTGAACGTAGGGACATTCTGCCTCTGAGCTATACTCCCAGCTCTATTTTATTCTTTATTTTGAAACAGTGTCTCACTAAGTTGTGGAGGACCTCACTAAGTCGCTGAGGCTGGCCACAAACCTGTGATCCTCCTGTCTTAGCCTCCCAAGTACTGGGATTACAAGCGTGTGCCACCATGCCTGGCTAGGCACATGATTTATCACATATTTTAGGCATAACAACAGGAGACCACCAGGGTTCAGTGGGGTGGGAGGAGTAAAATACTTTTTTAATCTAGGGGAAATTTTATACTTACTACTTGTGGACTTCTTAGATAAAGACAAGAGAGGGTAATGAGTGCCACATTGCCTTTTCCTTTTTTTTTTTTTTTTTTTTTTGCGGTACTGGGGATTGAACCCAGGGACATTTTACCTCTGAGCTACATCTCCAGTCCTATTTTTTATTATTTATTTTGAAACAGGGGCTCACTAAGTTGCAGAGGGCCTCACTAAGTAGCTGAGGCTGGCCGTGAACCCGGATCCTCCAGTCTCAGCCTCCCAAGAACTGGGATTACAAGTGTGCACCACCATACCTGGCTGCTTTTTCCTTTTGTAAAAATATACTGGACACAGAGCCTCACCCATGCTAGGCAAGCACTATACCACAGACTTATACCTCCCCAAACCTTACTTTTTAAAAAAGACACATAAATGTTACAACATTCTTTTTTTCTTTGTAGTACTAAGGATTGAACTCAGGGACACTCTACCTCCAAGCCACACCCTCAGCCTTTCAAAATAAATATATATATTTTAAATATATATATTTATTTTGAAACAGGGGCTTACTAATTTGCTGAGGGTCTTGCTAAGTTGCTGGGAGTCTTGCTAAGTTGCTGAGGTTGGCCCCCAACCTGTGATCCTCTTGTCTCAGCCTCCCAAGTACTGAGATTTCAGGCGTGTACCACCATGCCCGGTTGTCACAGCTATCTTTAATCTTGATTGGTGAAGAAGCCGAGGTATCCTGAAATCCACTAGGTCCAGTTATAACTGCATATATTCCCTTTCCTTTGCTGCAAAAACCTGGATTCATGGGTGTGCTTTTTTATTTCTTGCCCTTTTCTCTAGTTGTCAGGCATAACACATCCTAGGCAGCCTCTCAACACATATTCTCCTGACATTCTCTTAATAGTTCAGACAGTAGAGTCAGTGCAAGTCCCTCTTGCAAGTCATGTGACCTTAGGCAAGTTCTCTAGTCTTCTTAAGCCTCATCTGCTAAATAGGCATAAAAATGGTGCCAACTCCCAGGACTGGGTGAGGATTAAAAAAGATTATTCACATAATGCCCTTAGCCCAGAGCCTGGCATTCTGTAAATCGTGGCTATATTTATTATCTCTTTTCTGCTAACCTCCTCTTGGCTTCCCACGGAAGCCTGGAAGGGCGATCCTGGAAGCCTCACCTTCCTGGGAGCAGGTACGAAATGCAGATCCTCAGCCCTACCTCAACCCAGTCTCTGGGGATGGAACCCGCTGTGGCCAAGGGTAAGAAAGGTGGGTATGTAGTTCCCAGCATCCTCCCACCTCCCCTGGGAGCAGGATTCAGCACACAGGTATGGGTTTGGCTTTCTGGCTCTGCCCCACCTCATTCCTGGGAATAGTCCAGCTGAGCTATGGGAAGAAATGGAAAGTCCAGGGACTCGGTGCTTCTGGTGGGTTAGACCTGGGTGACAGCTAACAGAAAGGAGAACAAGGAAGCCCTGCTCCGAGGAAGCCATGGAGAACTCCGCAGGCCCGTGGAGGGAGGGAGGAGGCTGACTCCCCACAGGAAGCTGAGGCAGATCATTCTCAGACAACACTGCCACCCTTCCCTCAGCTACCAGCCCTGCACCCAGGAAAACTCCGCCCCGCGTCAGCCTGGACCACTCCAGCTTTAGTCACGGCTAAGGGAGACGAGTCCTCCCTCTCACCAAGCTTCCGCTACTCTGCCAAGGGACTCCCAACTGGGGCACTTCCTTCTGCTCTCCCTCCCTCCTGCCCATTTCTCAGAAGTCTCCAAGAGCACTTAAAAACACGACCATTTTAAAATCTCTGCTGAAAATTCTCCACTGGCCACTTTTAGAATAGAACCCACATCCCTACCCACGCCACGTGAGGCTCTGTGTGCTCCTCTCTGAGGGGCTGTGCCGGCTCCCCGTTCTCTTCTCCTTCCTCTCTGTTCCAACCACAGCATCCTCCTTCTAGGGTGCTCTTCCCACACCCCAAGACCTGCTCTTTCCTGATCACTGTTCAATACACCCAGCCAACCTCCCTATCTCCCCTCTTAGTTTTCTTAGTAGTATTTATTACTATCTAAAATTATATCCTATTCCTTTTTTTTTTTTTTGTCCTGGGGATTCAACCCAGGGGCATTCTATTACAGAGCTACATCCCCAGCCCTATCTTATGTATTTATTTATTTTTTGAAACAGAGTCTAAGTTGCTGCAGGTCTCCCTAAGTTGCTGAGGCTGACCTCGAACCTGTGATCTTTCTGTCTTCCAAGTACTGGGATTGCAGACCTGCACCACCATGCCTGTCCCATTATTATTAAATTACAAGTGCTTTTGTTGTATTTTTTCTGTCAACCTTCCCTGAATTTAAAAGTCCATGGAGTCTTGGCTAGCTTGTTTACTCTCTTCTCTCTAATGCCCTGGACTGTGGCTGACACACAGGAGGAACTATGTAAGTGCTTGTTGAATAAATGGACATGAGGTTGCATCTGGAATTTATAGACTCCTCCATGACATTCTGGTCTTGGAATCAATTCTCTTTTCTTCTACCTTCCTGGCTAGAGGGAGAAGCTTTCAAAATGTCCAGTTGTCCACAAATGTGCCTCTCAGTCCTACAGATTTCTTAAGGTGTCAATGATTGAACTCTAGTGATACTTGCTGGTCTTCATAGAAACCCCCAAGCATGCCAGGAAATAGTATGTATTGCTATAAATAGTTCAGAGGGAAATTTGCTATGGAACTTTAGCCTGAGAATAGCAAACGTTCACTGGTAATTTGGTTACAGACACTATTTTGAAGGGTTTCAAAATATTCCTTAAAGCTTAGGCAGTAGCACAGGGCAGGGTCATTTTAGGTCATTTGTCAGACAGTACTGAGTAATTGCTATAGTGCAGAGCCATTGGGAAAAAAACAGTGGTTTGGGTAGGTGGGTTTTCCAGTATAATAAAGCATCAACTGTCTGGATCCTAAAATCAAAACATAAATATACAAAGTCTTTTGTTTTTCTTATTGGTTTTGGGGATTGAACCCAGGGGCATTCTACCTCCAAGCTACACCCCCAGCCCTTTTTATTTATTTATTTTTATTTGAACCAAGGTCTTGCTAAATTGCTTAGGTTGGCCTTGACCCTGTGATCCTCTTGTCTCAGCTCCAAGTACTGAGATTATAGTACGCCACCACACCTGGTTTAGAAAGTTCTTTTTGATAGGAAACTTCTGGAGTAACATGTTTGTAGTACCTGCACATTATGCTAACTGTCCTTGATGGAGATCTTCAGAGCGAGGAAGGGTTTCTGCAGAAGTCAGAACAAAGAGTATGATTCCAGCCTGGCGTGGTGGCACACGCTTGTAATTCCAGTAGCTGAGACAGGAGGATTGCAGGTTCGCAGCCAGTCTCAGATACTTAGTGAGGCCCTCTGCAACTTAGTAAGAGCCTGTTTCAAAATTAATAATAATAATAATAATAATAATAATAATAATAAAACAAAGTATGATTCCAGAGGCTCAAATATCTATGTCTGATTTGGGTTCAGATATGCTTCTGTGAGCACTACTTTTTTTTTCTCTCTCTCTTTTTTTTCACTTGTTCTTATCTGGGCCATGAAAATTTAAGAAGTTCCTTCTCCCCACCTGCTGCTTTGAGATCTCAAAGGG
Organism: Graphiurus murinus; assembly: GCA_004027655.1. Classification (NCBI taxonomy): domain Eukaryota; kingdom Metazoa; phylum Chordata; class Mammalia; order Rodentia; family Gliridae; genus Graphiurus; species Graphiurus murinus. The sequence goes on from PVLC010002022.1 coordinate 31,833, forward strand.
AAGTGTAAATTAACTTCCATCCCATTAGCAGATTTTGTGCTTAACAGATGTTCACTTAAATACACGGAGGGACCCACAGGACTGTCTCTGAGGAGAGGACCTGGCTTCCCAGTTGTGTCCCTGGTGTCCGGTGCACGAGAGGAAGCTTGAGAGGGAGGACAGAGGTGAACTCTTGCATCCCAGTGGGGCCCTGCCTGCTCTCTGAAACATCAAGAGTCTCTGAAACCACGTGCTCTTCTGTGCAGAGGCAAAAGCATAGTATCTAGGACACACCTAAGGGGAGTCAGTTTGACCCGGGTTCTAATCCCATCTCTGTCCTCACTAGCTGTGTCACCTTGGGCTGTTCTTTGTACATGGGATGGAAGTGAAAGCTGTGCTCTACGTCCACCTCTGCCCATTGGAATGCACATACATGAAAACTCGAGTTTATACACCTTTTGTTTAGTGATGGAGTCCTGGAAAAGTGGCTGGGATGGAGGAGGGGCTTAAAAGCATGTGCTAAATAAATGGACTTGGAGTTTTTAACTTCTCGCTGCTCACTGAAGAGGAGAGTGCATAGCAGAACAAGTACTAGCTGAGTTCTAATGGTGCAGGCAGCGGGCCTGTCCTTGTTTAAAGCCCAGGTCACAGCAGGCACTTTAAAAACTGGTTTACGTGAGGGGAATTCATCATGGACTTGGAGGCCCGAGTTCTAGAGCAGGGATTGTAAAAGTTTTCCATAAAGCACCTTACAGTAAATATTTTCAGTTTTGCAGGCTCTCTGGTCACTGTCAACCACAAGTTGTGACACAAAAGCAGCCATTGATAGTACAGAAGCAAAAGGTTATGGTTGTTCTGCAATAAAACTTTATTTACAAAGCCAGGTAGGGAGACCATAGCAGCTGGATTGCCATTCTTTTTTTTTTTCTTTGCAGTACTGGGGATGGAACCCAGGGGCATTCCACCTCTGTGCTACACCCCCAGTTCTATTCTTATTCTTTATTTTGAAACAGGGTCTCACTAAGTTGTGGAGGATCTCACTAAGTAGCTGAGGCTGACCTCGAGCCCAGATCCTCCTGTCTCAGCCTCCCAAGTACTGGGATTACAAGCCTGAGCCACCACGCCCAGCTTGGATTGCCATTCTTTAGATCATAGCTCTTTCATTTGCAAAACAAGTACTTAGATGAACTTGAAGAGTGTTCTCCCAAATAAAAACACATACAATGTGGGTAAAACAAGAAATTCCTCCACCAGCCAGGGCTTTGTATCTAGCATCCATGATAATCGCTGCAAGTTGACAAGAAACCAGACAAGTATGTCTTTAATAACTTCATTTCAAAGCAGGAGCACACGTGCCTGGTCTACAAAAGTTACAGCCCCAACTGTCCACAGTCTGTTCATAAATGTGGCAGCAGATAAACAGACTGCCATAAACAGCTGCCTGGTTCCGACACAGAAAGGAAGAATAAGGAGGAAGAGCTGCAGGTTACAATACAAGAAAACTGCCCTCCCTTCCTCCAAGTCCAACCAAATGTTAATGTTTAAATTTCTCTTATTACTTCTGACTTCCTGCCCTGCAGTTATTTTGTGAGCCACTGCAGATTGTATCTTTTTGGGTTTTTTTAGGGGGGATACTTGGGATTGAACCCAGGAGCATTCCACCTCTGGGTTACATCCCCAGCCCTTTTTTAAAAAAATTTTTTTGTTTTGAAACAGAGTCTTACTAGCTGCTAAGAGTCTTGCTACATTGCTGAGGCTGTCCTTAAAACTACGATCCTCCTGTCTCAGCCTTCTTAAAACTGGGATTACAGGATTTCACTGCCACACCAGGCTACAGATTATATCTTAATATAAGAATTTACTGCCTCTTTTACTAAAATACCTGGGTAACCTTATTTTTCCCCCTTAAATACTATCTATATCTCTGGTAATAGGCACCTGTGTTAGGTTCACCAACTTCTTTAGAATGCTACTTATGATAAACTTTACTTTTTCTGTCTGCATTATATGAATCAATTCCCACCCCCCTACAAATCTTCTTGATTCTTGGAGAACTCTTTATGCTACCTAATATAAATATTTTTTATAGCATATCATCTAAACACTTGGTCAGATTGCAACCCAGCAAGGAAGCAAGGAAATAGAATCATTATATTACCAGAGAGTATACTCTGGCTGAGCAAAGAAATAATTTGTTTTGCTATTTCCAGAAGGTTCCAAATTTTCTAGATTAACTTAAATTGCCAGTGGCCTGTATCTGTCTCAATTTCCTTATAAGGAATACTGAAGTTTTCCGCTTTCCTTGTGCTCGAAGGAGCTTTTTCAGAAGGACTTTGTGCCTAGCATCAGTGATAATTCCTTCAGTTGCAAGTTGACAAGAAACCTAATCTAAACAGGCTGAAAAAAAAAAGTACTGTGTGTTTGTGTAAGAGGGGGGATTTCTAACTGGCATAAGCAAACAGAACAAGGTGGACGGGGCGTGGTTTCAGGTAGGACTTTATTCTAGTCTGAAACAACACAGCCGAGACTTGGCCTTCTCTTCTCGCATTGTCTCTTACACAGTGGGATCTCTTTTCAAATGGTTCCTATAATTTCAAGGGGAAAGGTTTCCAGGTTAAAACATAGTAGAAAAAGGAGAAATCTTTGGTTCAGTTTTGCCAGAAGGTTCGGGGCATTTCATTGCTTCTGATTGGACCAGGAACCGGATCTGATCCAATCATTGCCAGTGGCTAAGGAGATGCTGATTGACTTAGACCCTGACCCCCCTCCTCTACAAAACTGTTTAACTCCACCCAAAGCAAAGGAACTGCAATGGGATCTCGGGTGGTCTAGAAGCCTCTAAGGTCCAGAAAGAAGCTGGACAAACTGGACCGTCCTACTGCGTTAGAAGAGCCATGTTGGAGGAAGCAGTGGAACAGATAATTTTTAAGAAATCCTACAAATGTATGTGGTGGCGCACGCCTATAATCCCAGTAGTTGGGAGGCTAAGACAAGAGGATCACAGGTTTGAGCCAGCCTCAGCAACTTAATGAGACCCTATTTCAAACTAAAAAATAAAAAGGGCTGGGAGTATAGCTCGGAGGTAGAATGCCCTGGTGTTCATCCCCAGCAACACACACACACACACACACACACACACACACACACACACACACACACACTCCTACAAATATGATCACACTACTTCCTTTGGGAGCAGATTTAGCCAGTCAGGGATGTTTCTAACTGATCACCTGGGGCATTTGGATTCAATAGGTTTGGTGGGGACCCATTGAGTGTGATAAGTCTGTATTTTTAAGGTGATCCTAGGTGACTAGGAATATCAGACGGAGCTGAGAGTCGGATGTATCCTGCTCCAGCACAGGGCTCTGGGCCAGTCCCTAAAACTGTGTCCCTGCTGCTACAGGATCAAGCCCAGGCTGCTCAGCCTCCTGAAGTCTCTGAAACCTTCCAGCTTAGCCCTCAATTCTCTTGCACATGTACTTTGTATTTGTCTGTCTGCAAAGTCACTCACTCAGAAATGCTCTCTTCCTTTCCCCTTCCCTGTCCTTTCTTATGTCATTTTCTTCTGAAAGACCTGCTCTTTTTGCTGTTGAAATCCTAACCATGATTGGAACGTGGTCTTAGCTTTGACTCCCTGACCACCCAATCACGTGAGCTCTTCTTTCTCTGTCCAAACCTCACATATTCTTCCTTGTGCTGTAGTGTTTCTGTGTGTGCTTCCTTTCCCTGCTCAAAACCCGGGACCATGTCGTCAGGGTGACAGGGACCGAGTTGTCCCTTGAGTTCTGCTTCTCCTCAGGCCCTGCAAACATGTCTTACGCAGAGGAGCCCTCGGTGTATTTCTCCTGTTCGGATGAATGTGTGAGTGTGTGAAAGCCTCACACTGCGCCTGTCTTCCCCATACTCTCTGTGTTTGGTCTTTTATCTTTTCCAAGATGTCTGTCTTTGGGAAGTACTCATAAACTCCAGCCTGATTTGCTGACCACTCCTTGAGGTATCACTAACTGCAAGTTTGCTTATGTTTTGGAAGACAAGAAATTTTAAAATCTTAATGAGGAACAGAAGCAGAAGAAAAGACCTAGGAGTACAGAATTCAAGGACTCTCTCTGAGAACCCTTTTGTTCCTGAATTAATAAGTGCGGTCAGATGCACATGGAAATAGAAAGAGCTGGATAGCATTTAGGAGGACAGGTAGGGATTTCTTTTTGATACAATAAGGAACATTGCAAAGAAAAAAAAAAAGGCCAGATATGGTGGCTTAGGTCTGTAATTCCAGTACTTGGGAGGCTGAGAGGAGTATTGAAGTTCAAGGCCAGCCTCAGCAACTTGACAAGATTTTCAGCAACTTATCAAGATCCTGTTTCAAAATAAAAAATAAAAAGGGCTGGGGGTGTAGCTCAGAGGTAGAATGCCCCTGGGTTCAATCTTCAGTGCCAAAAGAAAAACAAGAAAAGAAAGATTAGAAATATCTATATGGGAAAACATATCTCGAAGTTAATAGATGCCAGGAAAAAGTTGGTAATACTTAAAATCACAGAGGTTTACTAATTGATAAATGTTTACAATTTGATATGAGAAAGCTAACATCCCGACAGAAAATGAACAAAGGGCAAAAATAGGCCATTTAGAGAAGAGGAAGCGAAAATGGCCAGACTGTATGAAATGCTGCTGAGTCTCACTGCAGTCAGAGAAACAAAATTAAAACCAACCAGCGATCAGTTTTTACCCGACCAGTGTTCAAATTTAAAACAATCCTCAGCATCCCGGGCCCGGTGGGTGTGGAGAAGGGCATCTCAGACACTGCTGAGGAAGCGTGAATTGTTTTAAGTGTCTACCAAGTAGGTTGGAAACATCGATAAAATAAATGGTGTTTATATACTTTAATTGAACTACTAATCCCATTTCTGGGACTCCAACCTATAGCTTACAGACTAAAACCACAGATGTCAGACTATAGGTCTGAGGCTCACTGTGGTGGGGGAGGAGCACTGAATATATCATCCTAAAGGAACAGGCATCATGAAGCAGACTCGGCCTGGCCTCTCCTCTCCTTACTCCAGCTTCCCTTTGCACTCGAAGACCGCATGCACTCGTGTGTTAGCAGCACTCCCCACAAATGCTCCTTGCATTTAGGGGAGCATTCGTCCCAGGCAGGTCTGCCCTTGGGAAGACAGGTCCAACAGGTGGCCCAGTTTGGCTTTAGAAGAGGGCTTGAGGCCACTGAGACAGGGAATTCTAGAAGCCTGGTACTTGGAGTGTGATGCAGCAGGAGAATCACAGACTCCAGTGGACACATCTCTTTGCACCAACAGTACCTCGTTCCATGGGTGACGTTTAACCTTCTGACACAGAGGGCTCAGGGCTGGGACCCACTGGCCCAGGTCTCAGTGTGATTCAGGGGATTGGGGAGGATGATTAGATATTCTTTATGCTTTCTCTAAATCACTTGACTCATTACAATAAGCATTCAGGAATTTTTTTTAAATTTAAAAAATGTTCTTAAACATTGTAAACTGAAAACTAAACATCGAATAGGGAAAAGAACCCCAGCTAAATTAATCTCTAATGGAGAAATGCTAGGCACCATGGCAAACAAGCAAGTAGGAGAAAGAGCTGAAGAGTTCTTCCCCAAAACTCCCCACTCCATCTTTCCATCCTGATTTATTGATTTCCTCTAAAGCCAGGGGACATACAAGGCATGGAGTCAGGCAGATATGGGGGTCACATATGTTTTTTTTTTTTTGAGGGGATAGCTATTTGCTTTATACAGTTAATCTTTACTAAGGTCTCCTATGAGTCAACACTGTTTCAAGTGCTGGAAAAAGAGCAAAGAAATAGCAATGATCTCACTAGGCGTGGTGGTGCATGCCTGTAATACTAGTACTTTGGAGGCTGAGACAGGAGGATCTCAGGTTTGAGGACAGCCTCAGCAGCTAAGCAAGACCATCAGAAACTTAGGGAGACTCTGTTTCAAAGTGAAAAATAAAATAGGGCTTGGGGCAGTTACAGACAGTGAAGGGTCATATGTTTTCTCTCATAGGTGGAAGCTAGGGAGCAATTGAGATACAAGATAAAAGAGAAGAAACCTCAGTGGAGGGATGGAGGGGGTCAAGGAGAGGATAGTGGTGGGAGAGGAAGAATTAATGAAGGAAACACTTTCATTGGTGTTTTGTATATGTATGAAATTGTCAGTGCCAATCTCAAGATCATGTACTGGGAAGGGGAGGGAGTGGGAAGGGAGCCAGAAGGAAGCTCAGCCAATGTTGCATGCGTGTAAGTCCCTATCGCGCTGAACCACATTATGATGTAAGACTACAAGGCACCCATGAACATGTATTTTAAAGAACATATAAATAGCCCTTCATGGTGACGCACACTTGTAATCCCAGTACTTGGGAGGCTGAGACAGGAGACTCTCAGGTTTGAGGCAAGCCTCAGCTACTTAGTGAGATCCTCTTTCAAAATAAGGAATCAAAAATAGGGCTGGGGGTATAGTTCGATGGTAGAATGCCCCTGGGTTTGATCCTCAGTACTGCAAACAAAACAAAACAAACAAAAAACCCACAAAAAAACAAAACCAAAAAAACCCCAAACATATAAATATAGTATGACTTTTACAGAAAAAAATAGGGCTGGGGGTGTAGCCTTGAGATAGACTGCCCCTGGTTTCAATTCCAAGTACCACCACTACCACCACCAGGAAAAAAAAAAAAATCAAGGATCTGAATGTCTGCTTCCATGGAGACAGACATGCAACAAGGTCAATGCATAAAAGCAAAGGTGGCTTAAAAGGGCTAAAAATAAAAGCAGAACAAGCAAGGCTCTGACTGCAGTTTTACCTGGGTGGCAAGGGAAGGTCTTTTCTGGGATGATATTTGAATCCAGATCTGTAGGAAATGAGGGGCCCCAGTGTGGTTGGGGAAGAAAATTAGGTGGGATGACAGATTAGGGCTATTCACTTTTTGTTTCCCTGGAATTAATTAGAAAACAAACCAGGTATGGAGGAATCTTAAATGCATATTACTAAGTGGAAGAAGTCAGTCTGAATAATCCTAACTGTGTGATATTCCAGAAATGAGACAGTAAAAAGGTCAGTGGTTGCCAGGGGACAGCGGGGAGGGATGACTAAGTGGAGCACAGGGTCCTTTAGGGTGATAAAATTATCCTGGGTGACAGTGTCATGATGGAGATATGACAGTACACATTTGTCAAAGCCCATAGAACTTTCTAGCACGGAGCCAACCTTACCGTACATAAAGTAAGCGATTAAAATTATTTGGAAGGCTGGGAATCCTAGGAAGGAAGGAAGGCTATGATTAGAGATTCTAAGTGCATTAAAAATATGTGAAACAATCTCACTGAAGAGGGTGGGAGAAAAGGCACTGGGCTACGGAACACTGGGAAAGAGCCAAGCCTGTGAGACTCAAGGCAAAAGGAAGTCGCGTGTGCACTGCGTTCTAGTTGATAAGGTTCTCTCCCTTATCATTCTGACACTGCCATTCTTATATATGGAATTGAACATTGAAGAAATGGATGATGACGAACCGGGCGTGGTGGCGCAAGCTTGTAATCCCAGCATTCGGGAGGCTGAGACCGGAGGATCCGGGTTCGCTGCCAGCCTCAGCTACCTAGTGAGGCACTCTGCAACTTAGTGAGACTCGGTTTCAAATTAAAGAATAAAAAATAGGGCTGGGGGTATAGCTCGGAGGTAGAATGCCTCTGAGTTCAATCCCCAGTACCGCAAAAAAAAAAAAAAAAAAAAGAAAAGAAAAAGAAATGGATGATGGGTGCAGAGCTTAGTACGAAACCCTAACCTCTCACCCTGCACAAAAGTCAACTCAAGATGGCTCAAAGACCTAGAACGGGAAATTTAAACTTCTAGAAGAAGGTATAGGACCAACACTCCAACATATAGATTCAGGTAGAAACTTCCTCGATAAGATCCCAAAAGCTCAGGAAATTAAGAAAAAAAAAGAATTTATGAATGGGATGACATTAAATTAAAAAGCTTCTGTGCAGCAAAGGAAACCATCAAGATTCTAGAGAGAGAGAATACAGAGTGGGTGAAGATCTTCACCACCTACTCTTCAGACAAAGGTCTAACATCTAGAATATATAAAGAGCTTAATAAGCTTAACACTTTAAAAAAAACAATTAAAAATGGGCAACTGAACTGAATAGACATTTTTCAAAAGAAGAAATACAAATCGCCAACAAATATATGAAAAAAATGCTCATCATCTTTAGCAATCAGGGGAATGCAAACCAAAGCTAAACTGAGATTTCATCTCACTCCAGTTAGGATGGCAATCATCAGAACACAAATAATAATAAATACTGGCAAGGCTGTGGGGAAATAGGAGCTCTATTACACTGTTGGTGGGTCACTGGGACTACAAACTAGTACAGCCGATTTGGAAGTCAGTGTGGAGTTTTCTCAGAAGATTGGGAACGGAACTACCATACGACCCAGCGATAGTGTTCCTGGGCATCTTCCCAAAGGAAAGGGAATAAAAATACAATCAAACTTGCATATCCATGCTCATAGCAGCACAATTTACAAGAGCCAAACTATGGAATCAGCTGAGATACTCATCAACAGATGAATGGATTACAAAACTTTGGTGTATAAACACAATGGAATTTTACTCAGCCACAAAGAAGAACAAAGATATACCATTTGCAGGAAAATGGATGGAACTCGAAAATATCACACTAAGTGAGCACAGGCAGTCAATCACAAAGTATGAGTAGATATATGTTCTCTGTTATATGTGAAAGCTAGAGAGATATTTGGAAATAAGGGCGACATCAGCTAGATGAGCAGAGCTTCCAGGGGAGTGACAAAGGCTGACTAGGGAAGGAAGGAGGAGAGATGAAGCCATAAAAAAATGCATTCTAAGCCTGGCGTGGTGGTGCACGCTTGTAATCCCAGCATTTGGGAGGCTGAGACCGGAGGATCCGGGTTCGAGGCCAGCCTCAGCTACCTAGTGAGGCACTCCGCAACTTAGTGAGACCCTGTTTCAAAATAAAGAATAAAAAATAGGGCTGGGGGTGTAGCTCAGAGGTAGAATGCCCCCGAGTTCAATCCCCAGTACTGCAAAAAAAAAAAAAAATGCATTCTAGAAATAATGCCATGAATGTATACAAAACTCAACGACTTTTAGGGTGAGGGTGTGTGGAGGGAGAATCCAGTCGGGAGAGCAACAAGAGTTTTGTGCATGTACTTTTCTAACACTCTGTATCTCAGTATGATGTTAAAATACAATGCACCCAATACAAAATAATAAATACAAAAGAAAGAAAAGAAATGGATGGTAGATGGTAGGAGACATGTTGTCACTATTCGAATTTACAGTAAGCAAGGAGAAGAGGCTAGAATGACCCTGTGGTAATAGATTAGAGTTGAAGACATCAGTAAAAACTCATGTTTAACTTACTGTGCAGCTGGATCTGTCTATCTATCTATCTATCTATCTATCTATCTGTCTGTCTGTCTGTCTGTCTGTCTGTCTGTCTGTCTGTCCGTCCGTCCGTCCGTCCGTCCGTCCGTCCATCCATCCATCCATCCATCCATCCATCCATCCATCTATCTATCTATCTATCTATCTATCTATCTATCTATCTATCTATCTATCTGTGTTAGCATACCCACAAATATTCCTTTTCTCTTCATTTGTCAGGGACTGAAAATATAAAATCAAACCAAACCAAACAACAATCACAGCAAAAAGACACTCTAGGCACAAGAAGCACCTAGGACTCTGAGCTTGGTTTCTAGTCCATTATCCCCCCAGAGGACCCACATCTCCTTAAAGAAATAGGATTGGGACAGGACATATACAAGATAAGCCCAGGGCATCTGTAGTGTTAGAAAGTAAGGAAACCCCCTGGCCAACTTTACGGGGATAGGTCAAAGGGGCACAGGAGCCAACTAAAAGAGCTCCCAATGGCCAAAGCTAGAACAATTTGAACAATAAAATAAAAGTATTAGGTTATTATCCAAAGTTAAAATAAATATCCATGAGTTCATACTGATGTAAATAAATGGTGAATAAATAAATAAATAAATAAATGGGTTGATTTGACAAATTTCTCATGCACAAGAATTCTAAATAATTCATGTAGATGCTTTACTTCACTCCCTAGGAGGTGAGTGTAACTCCTCGCTGCTAAGTGCCAGCTGCACAGAGTGGCTTCCTCCCAAAGAAGAGGGCATGGAGGAGGGGGATGAGTAACCTCACAGTGGAGAAACTTGGCGAGCAGCGTCTCTGCCAGGTGACCAAGGCTGTGTTGATGGCATGCACCCTGGATGGGATGGAGTGAGAATATACATCACCTTGGTGCTTTTCATCCAAAAAAACCTTGCCCAATCTAATCATGAGAAAAAGCATCAGCCAAATCCAATCAAGGAAACTTCTACAAAATTTCTAATGCTCCTCAGAACTATCAAGATCATTAAAAACAAAAAGAGTCTGAGAAATTATCACAAATGAGAGAAGCATAAGGAAACATGATACTAAATGTAATGTGGTATTCAGAAAAGGAGAAAAAGTTAAGAGAAAAGTAAGACAGAAACTTAAGAAATCTAATAAAGTATGGGCTTCACTGTATAATAATGTATCAAACTGGTTCATCATTATGAGGAAGGTATTATACTAATATGTTGATAAAAGAGGGATTTTTTTTTCTTTTGTGGTACTGGGGATTGAACTCAGGGGCATTCTACCTCCGAGTTAGACCCACAGCCCTATTTTTATTCTTTATTTTTAAATACTGTCTCACTAAGTTGCGGAGTGCCTCACTAGGTAGCTGAGGCTGACCGCAAACCCAGATCCTCAGGTCTCAGCCTCCCAAATGCTGGGATTACAAGTGTGTGCCACCACGCCTGGCTAAAAGAGGGAATTTGATGTCATTGTATACACAAACTGTGTATTCTCTTCAAATTTTCTATAAAGCTAGAACTGTTCTGAAAAATAAAATCTATTATTTTTTGAAAACTTGTGTGTTAGTCCATTTTCTCTTGCTATAACAAAATACCTGAGGCTGGGTATAAAGAAAAGGAGCTTATTTAGTTCATAGTTTTAGAGGCTGAAAGTCCAAGATTGGGTAGCCCTGTGTATTCAACCACTGGTGAGGGTATCCTTTGTCATGGCAGATGGTATCGTGGCGAGAGAGAGAGAGAGAGAGAGAGAGAGAAAGAGAGAGAGAGAGAGAGAAAGAGAGAGAGAGAGAGAGAGAGAGAGAGAGAGAGAGAGAGAGAGAGAGAGAGAGAGAGGGAGAGATCCCATGGCAAGAGAAGAAGTCCGAAAGAAAAGGTGCCAGTCTTACCTTTTTTTTTTGGTACTGGGGATTGAGCCCAGGGACATTCTGCTTCCAAGCTACATCCCCAGTCCTATTTTTTATTCTTTATTTTGAAACAGGGTCTCACTAAGTAGCTGAGGTTGACTACGAACCTGTGATCCTCCTGTCTCAGCCTCCCAAGTACTGGGATTACAAGCGTGTGCCACTACGCCTGGTTCAGTCTTGCTCTTTCATAACCCACACGTGGGAAACTACCTGGGATCCCATGAGAACTACACCAGTCCCTTCCGAGGGCAGCACTCCCAATGACCTAAGTTCCTTGCTCCACCTCTTAAAGGTCGCCCAACCTCCCAACATTGTCACGCTGAGGACCAAGCCTCTGACACAGGAATCGTTGGGCCACACACTCAAACCATATATATCAACCTGTAAAATTATACTTATGACATTTCAACCCCAGTTCTGTTCAGGGGAAATGCAGGTATGAGCCTTTGTGCTAAAAAATAACTTTGGGGGACCTCTCCTTAGTCCCCCAACATCTATAATGGGTATCTTTGCTTTTAGTAAATGGGAATTTCCTGGGAAGGCTCACCACGCTGCCTTCTGGAAATGCATTTACTCACAAGGAGTGGGCTGACCTATATTTGGGTGCAGAGCATTACCTGGGAAGGTGTAAAGTTCCATCCCATATTTGTTATGTCAGCCAGTTTTGCACACCAAAGAATTCCATTAGCTTTGGGCAATTTTATTTTCTGTCTTCCAGGGGAAACTGTCAATAATTTACATTGTCCAGCTTTGAGTAATCATTACCTAGTAACTCTGGGTTTTCTGCTCTAAGGAAGGAGAATAATACAGTAGATTTTTGTCTTTTAAAAGAAAAAAAATGCCGGGCATGGTGGCGCACGCTTGTAATCCCAGCATTTAGGAGGCTGAGACCGGAGGATCCGGGTTCGCTGCCAGCCTCAGCTACCTAGTGAGGCACTCCGCAACTTAGTGAGACCCGGTTTCAAAATAAAGTAAAAAATAGGGCTGGGGGTATAGCTCGGAGGTAGAATGCCCCTGAGTTCAATCCCCAGTACCGCAAAAAAAAAAAAAAAAAAAAGATCACTGCTTCCCCTCAGTTGGGGGTGGGGGGATGTCCGAAGCTGGTGTTCAGGAGGCCACCATTGTCATGAAGATCGGGCACAGAGGTGTGGAGGGAAAGAGATCTGGGTGCAGGGATTCTGGAATAATGATTCACTGCACAGACCACCAGGTAAAGTGAGGCAGGGTTGGCCGACAGCGCCTCAGTCCTTCCGAAAGGCAGTTCATGGAGGAATTGGACTCCTTTGCCTTTCAACCAGAACTGAAAATGCTCAGAGCATGTTGGGTGATGCATACCAGCCTAGTGTATTTGTAAATATTTCCCTTGGGAGATTTAAACAGGAAGCCTGGAAAGTCCGTTTCTCTAACACATTGGGCTGGTGGTTGAGTCCTGCATCCAGGGAAGAGCCAAAGACGTACCACGTCCAGTCTCAGTGGAGGACCTTGCTGCCTTACCACCATCCACTGTGGCTAAGAAGAGTGGCAGGAGTGATATTTTGGTGTTTTTTTCTTTTTTAAATACTTTTATTGGTTCATTATAGTTTTACGTTGTAATGCAGTTCACAGTGATGGTGACATACATGCACACAGCCCTTGTGGGCTTTCCCCTGGCTCCCTAGAAGTGAAATTTTGAAAGCAACCCTGCGTAACCCCCATGAATTACAAATAAAGCCTTCTCTTCCCTCTAAGGTTGCCTCCTGCATACAGCCCTGCTCCTTCCCTAATCTGAACATTCTCCTCACCACTATTCCAACCTATGACATGCCATGTCATTCAATCCCACCAAATCCCACCCCAACCTACCCCAACCCATCCCATGGCCATCCTAATCCTACCCCACCCCATCTCACCCCACTCCACCCCGTCCCATAGTGCGTGGGCCATTTTTAAACCTCAGGGTTGCTTTTGGAGCCCTTTCAGCTGCCAAGATGAAACGTGAGTGAATGAACCATAACTATAAACTCCCCAAATGGAGTTACACAGGGTGTTTGCCTCCTCACATTTCATTTAGGGCTCGATCTGCTAATCTACTTTGTATATACAGTACACTTGATATTTAGCCCTCCCCTCCTTCTTCCTGATTCCTGTGTGTGTGTGTGTGTGTGTGTGTGTGTGTGTGTGTGTGTGTTACTGGGGATTGAACCCTCCAAACTACACCCTCAGCCCTTTTTATTTTGAAACATGGTCTCACCAGGTTGCTGAGGAACTTGCTAAGTTGCTGAGGCTGGCCTTGAACCTTAGATCTTCCTGTGTCAGTCTCTCAAGAACTAGGATTTACAAGCATATGTGCCACCACACCCTGCTTTCTGACCCTTTAACACATTTTCTCTCTAAATTCAAGGAGGTGGTAGGTTAGTGAGAACTGTCATTCTGTGGAGCTGTCTGGGGTGGTGAGTGGAGATTGGGGTGTGGGCTGGGGTCTGGGGAGAAGAATGTAGAACCCACTAAGTTTCACAGGCCGGTGGCAAGGCGGACGTGGGCTGACACCAGCCTTTCCTTTCTCTCTGGCCTGTCTTTTCCCAAGTGCTAACATGTTTTATGTTGCCCTGTGAGTTGAGCAAAGATGTGATTTCACCCAGTTCCTCCTGTGACTTCCAGACATGACGGTCTTCTCCTGGCAGGCTGACTTACCTTTTCTATGATGCTCTTGAATTATCCACTTTAAAAAAGGATGAAAAGAAAAATAAAAAAGAAGCCCGGCATGGTGGTGCACGCTTGTAATCCCAGCATTAGGGAGGCTGAGACCAGAGGATCCGGGTTTGCGGCCAGCCTCAGCTACCTAGTGAGGCACTCCGCAACTTAGGGAGACCCTGTTTCAAAATAAAGAATAAAAAAATAGGGCTGGGGGTATAGCTTGGAGGTAGAATGCCCCTGAGTTCAATCCTCAGTACAAAAGAAAAAAAAAAAAAAGGAAAAGAAAATGAAAGGAAAAGAATAGAAAAAATAGCACACTGGGCTGATGCTCCTGTGGGCATTGTTGCCACATGGAGTTATGTCTGAGTCCAGAGTGAGGAAAGACAACTGTTCCCTTCCCTTCCCCTCCCTCTTCTTTCTCTCGTCTCTTTCTCCTTTCTTCCCTCTCTCCCTTGTCTCTCTGTCTCTCTCATCATTTCACTGGGAAGAATTGGATGTTTGCTCATTCAGGCAAAGCTGGCTTTAGGAGGAAAAGCAATTAGAAAGAATCTGGGCATGCTGTGGTTTCCAGCCCTTCAATTAGGGGAGGAAGAAGCCCTTTTCCTGCCCCTGGCCAGGGCCAGGGAGGAAGCAGGTGCCATTCACCCACCTGGCTCCGGCATGTCTGGGATGAGAGTGTCATGTCTGCCCCGAGATGTGGCAGCTGTCGAGAGCCGCGCCCCTCTGCAGGCACACAGGCCACACAGGCCACACGGTTGGGGATTAAGGGACACACGTGCACTCCATGCTGGGGGCTTTTTCCAGGCACAAGGCTGCTTCCCAGTGCAGAAGCGGCTTGGAGGAGCAGGCAATTAGATAGAGTCTTACACTGGGAGGGAAGCCCGTGCCTCCGACCCCCAGGGCTCCCTCCCTCCCTCCCTCCACTGCTCCCTTCTCTGCTCTCCTCTCCTCCCTTTTTTCTGTCTCTTTCCCCACTTTTTCTTTTTCTTTTTCTTTTTTTTTATCCATCTACTTACTTCCTGTTCACCATTTTCTTCTTTACTCTTCCTCGTTCCCTTTTCCCTTTTGCTCCTCTTCTGCCTTTCACTTTCTTCTCATCCTTCTTCTTCTGCTTGGCTTGCCTTCTTTTCCTTCCTTCACTCCCCCTGTCTTGCCAGTCCACACTTCTCCATGTTGATCGCAATGTTTTCTTGACTCATCTGTCGGCCGAACTGGGTTGTGGTTCCCGTGGAGGGAAGACACGAGCAGCATCATAGAAAACCAGCACGCGCCTTGGTATTGCGCGGAGGGGCAGGGGCTAACACACCAGAGCCACCGTCGACAGGGCGATGCTGCTCATCCTATGGCAGACCCACTAAGTAGCATGGTGATTTTTGCTTTACAGTTTGGAAGACCTGGGCAGAGACACCAGTCTTGCACGAGGTCACCCTACATGGCAGAACGTGCAGTTGAACCCAGCTGTGTCTATTTCTGATGTCTCCCTTGCTTTCAAGCAGTCGTTAGAATGGTGGAGAACATGGTCACGGATGTTAGGTGGAGTTGTATTTCTTGTTTGATTCAAACATCTAAAGCAAAGTTCTTCCAACTTTAGTGCACACCAGAGACACCTGCTCAGCTGCCGCCGAGTTTCCAGTTTGGGTCTGGGGTGGGGCCTGGGAGTGTACATTTCTGGCTGGTCTCCAGGGGAGTTTGATGCTAAAGGCCTGGCCTTGGCTTTAGTGTTGGAAACTGTTGGAACTCCACCCCAGGTGGCACAAAAACTTCTCTAGCTTCTCTAGCCCTTAGCATGTGTGCATGGAAGGTATATATGGAAGCTTAGAGAGTTAAGTTCATTTCACAAAGGTCTGGAAAATGACTTAAATGATTCACCATTTGAAAGTGATAAATAGTGGAAGAAATCAAATAGAGATAGAAGTTTGGCATAAATGATTGGAATCCAGTCAGGATAATTTTCCCTCTTTGTCCACAAAGAGATATGGATATCTCTTTTGTTTCTTGGTTGATAGGATCCTGTTTGTATTTTGGGAAGAGGACTTTTGAATTTTATCCCTTGAATAAAAATTCTTTTTCAAAGCTTCCTCAAAGAGAATGTCTTCTCACTTAAATTTAGAGGGTCTGAGCTAATTGATTTAAAGGTAACCTACAAAATTTGACAGAATAGCAATTGTGTAATATGTATTAATTGGGAAATTGTATATGTTGGATATCTTTCACTTGCTTGTCAAAAAAAGAAATCCTAGAAATATAATGGGGGGCCCACATGAAAGCTAAAATACGATTCTTGCCTGCAAGACTCTTAAAACCTGGAGAAAAGCTTATACATACAAAATGGCAAGGGAATAATTATGTCCTTTAACAGAGTTTGAAGATTCTAAGGGTAAAAATTCACAGAAAAGAAAGGTCAGAGTAGGCAGGTAGAAGCCCAAAAGAACAGAATTAAAATCAATAAAGAGGAGCCAGGCATGGTGGCACATTCCTATAATCACAGGACTTGGGAGGCTGAGACAGGAAGATTTCTGGTTCAAGGATAGCCTTAGCAATTGTAGGGAGACTCTCAGTAACCTAATGAGACCCTGTTTCAAAACAAAAAATAAATAAAAAGGGCTGGGAGGGTAACTCATAGGTAGAATGCCCCTAGGCTCAATCTCTAGTACCAAATTAAAAAAAAAATGATAAAGAGGAGAAAAATGAATTGAGATGCACAATTTTGAGGAATTTTACCACAATTCAGACATAAAAGTTTAACTTCCTATAAACAAAACTCCACAATTTTATTTAACACATATACAGTTGTGATGTAGTAAAAAGAAAAAAGTAAATTTGTTATCCAGGAAACTTGGATTCAGTTGTAGATTTGCTGTTTACTGCTGTGTAATATTGTAGGATTCATTTGACCTCTTAGAGTCTTGATTTCTGTAAAAAACAGATGGAGGTTGCAACTTCCTGACTCTCACAGTTATGCCAGCAAATGAGAAAACTAGTGGAACTTCTCTCAACTTCCATTCTCCCAATCTTTCCTAGTTTTTAAGAACCTAATATTAAATAGTTAAATAGTGAATGCCCTTTTGTGTCAGATATTGGCTTCAGTGTTTCTCGCTGAAGTTCAGTCGAAATCTCCATCTGGGGTAGAGATGAGGGCAAGGGCCCAACATGTCCAGCCTATGGAGTAAGAGGGTAATTGACGGCTGAGGGTTGCAACCCATTAGGGGGTTGTAAAAATCAATTTAGAGGATTGTAGTCAGCATTTTAAAAAAATGGAATAAAATAGAAAGCAATACAGTGCTCTGCCTAGACGCAGGGTAACTATTATCCTATGAAACTTATTTTGGACCTACATGTTTGAGTGTGTGTGTGTCTTTGTGATTTACTGGGTCATGCTACATAAAGGTCAAAAAGGTTTGAAAATCCCAGAATAAAAAAAATCAGTTAAATTGAAGTGCTGTGTGCACTTCTTTGTGAACTGCAAAGTGCAAAGTGAATGTTGTGAATTAATAACCCATTTGCCTCCTCCAACCCCAGGACTGCACCTCTGTAGTATAAGGTACCACATGGTACTCATGGTAACGAGGTCTACTTCCAGATGAACCCATGCCCGCGCTTAGATGGCAGGTTGCTTGGTTTTCCATTGCCAACATCTGGACTCTCAGACAATATTCCAGAGTCAGGTGGAGACTGCACAGAAAGCATGCTTTGAAATTTTATTAACTGCAAGATCATTGTCGTCTTCCCCCCATAGACCACATTATTTCACGGCTTCTCATATCTTTTGGAATGGATTGTATTTCGTTTTGCCGGAGGGTGAATGAAATTTTAAACTGGGTACCAATGGAATCATTTTCCTTTCTTCTGGTGTGGAAGTTCCTCCTTATCTCTCCTTCCCTGTACTCCCTCCCTTTTTTAATTGCTTGTAAGAGGCTGTCCCTGATAGAATAACCGGCTTTTCCTGGAATGGCCCATACACAAAGAAAAGAGCACCATTCACTAATAACAATTTGCTGATTGTTCTCCGAGCCCCCTGGGGGGTGAGGAAAGTTTGTGACTCCTCTTTATAGCAAGGGTGTACTACAAGGTGATAGGATCCAGGTCAAGGCCAAGTAGGAATTCAGAACTGAGACATGTTTATTCTATAGAGAACTGTACTTTCTGCTTCTCCTCGACTCTGGTGGCCAGAGAGTCGCTATCAGAGGAGGCTGCACTTATCAAATGTTCTACACTACTATTTGTCCCCAGGCGTCAGGGAGACCAGGAAATGAGAACTACTCTTCTCACAGCCCAGGAGAGCTGGAGATTTACTAAGAAGGGAGACGCAGCCAGGCACCATCGTGCACACCTGCAATCCCAGCACTTGGGAGACCAAGACTGGTGGATTGCAGGTTTGAGGCCAGCCTCAGCAATTTAGCGAGACCCTGTTTCAAAATAAAATAAAGAGAAAAAAGGCTTGGGGTATAGCAAGGAGATAGAATGATACCCAGTACCCCACACAACTCCCCCTAAAAACAAAACAAAACAAACAAACAAACAAAAAACAGGAAGAGAAAAAGAAAAAGAAAAAAAAAGCAGGGAGACATGGGTTGGGGAATGGTGGGGTAGTAGGATGGGATTATCAGTGGGAGAGCGACAGGAGATGTGCACTGATTGAGAGAACTGAGTAAAAAGAATCCAGAAAGCATGAAGAGTAATTAAAGAAGCTAGAAAACATGAGTTTTGGGGTGGAATTAGGAAAGATGGATTTGATCTCAGAATATCTTGCCCACTGAGTAGTTTTAGGGGTTGATGCAAAATGGATTAAAGACATCTGGAGACTAGAGAAAAATGGTGCTAAATCCAGGGTGCCCCAAGGAGCCATCTTTTGAAATGAGAGTAAAGAGGAGAAAGGAGGAATGTTCTTCTTTCCTGAGCACTGATGAGATTGTGGAGACCATGCCAGTTGCTTACTTCTTGCCTGCCTGCCTGCCTGCCCTTCCTCCATCCCTTCGTCTCTCCCTCCCTTCCTTCCTTGGATTGGACCTAGGGGCATTCTACTTTCGAGCTCACCCCCAGCCCTTTTTACTTTTTGTTTTGAAACAAAGTCAACAGGTTGCTGAGACTCTAAATTGCTGAGACTGTCCTTGAACCTGCATTCTTCCTGTCTCAGCATCCCATGTACTGGAATTACAGATGTGTTCCTCCATCTTTCTTTAATCTCAATTTGCTTCTCCCAACAATCTTATTATCACTCCTGCTTTAAAGATGAAACTTAAAATTCCAAGAAATTAAATAGCGTGCCCAAGTTTATACAACTAAATGAAAAAGGAAAATTGTAGTTGAACTCCTCCTGATTCCCAAATTCTGGTTCTTTTTAAAACATTGCTCTATTTCTCCTCCTCAAAACTGAATGAAAAATGTCTGCAAAAACCCAATGGCTGGTCCAAGCTATATCATGCTGTGAAATTGCTTAGACTGGCCCCAAACTGGTCAGTCTGTGCCCACAATTTCCATAAATTTTGTTCTCTGTTTGGCTGGTTCTGTGTTCCTAGGAGACACCTTTGTGGAACTGCAGTTCTGCAGAAGTGATAAAGAAAGGCTGTGATCCAGAGGGCAGGTTTCCTGGAATAGAAATTCATTTGCCATGAAGGTTATTACTGTGAATGCCAGGCAGTGCGGTAGTTCAGGGTGGTTCGATGGTGGTGTTTTCATTTCTTTTGTGTTTCCCATGCGTGTTTGCCGCATGATGCAGGCTGGGACTGACCCAGGACCAGCTACATGATTTGTAGGGCCCAATTTACATGGAAAAGTTGAGTCCTGTGTTGGTTGGCTTTCCACCACTATAACAAATATCCCAGATAATTGACTTATAAAGACGAAGGGTTTATTTTGGCTCACAGTATTGGAGGTTCCAGTACATGATCAGTTGGTCCCCGTTGCTCTGGTAGCACATTGTGGCAGGATCATATGTTAAAACACAGTTGCTCACCTCATGAACAAGAAGCAAACAGAGAATGAGGAGGCTGGTCATGGAGCTCAGACAGGCTCACACCTGTAATCCCAGTACTCAGGAGGCCAGACTCAGCAACCTACCATGATCTTGTTTCAAAACAAAAAGTAAAAAGGGCAGGGAGTGCAGCTCAGAAGTAGAACGCCCCTGGGTTCAATTCCAAGGAGAGAGAGAGAGAGAGAGAGAGAGAGAGAGAGAGAGAGAGAGAGAGAAAAGAAAAGAGAAGAGAAGAGAAGAGAAGAGAAGAGAAGAGAAGAGAAGAGAAGAGAAGAGAATATGAATGGGGAGGAACTGGGGTCCCACAATCAAGAACACCACCCCACCTCTTATAGGTTTCACTACCTAATAGTGACCAAGCCTTTAATATAGGGCACTTGGGTGACATTTAAGATATAAGTGATAGCAGACCCTTTGTTCAGGTGGTAGAATCAGATCATCAAGTGCAGAAAGCTTCAGAATGTGGGGCCTGCACATCGCACAGGGTGCCCACTCATGAAGCTGGCTCTGGGCTCACCCAGATAAATGTGATATTCACTGAAGACCTGTCCATCGTCTGTTGTGCCATGGTTACCAACACAGAAACATCTGGTGGGGAGTCTGTCAAACAGCCAATTGACAACCGCAATTCTCATAAACTCGCTTATCTGTGCTTTTGTTCATGAAGTTGTTAATTCAAGGGGGGCATTTATTAACCTCTTACTGTATGCCGGGCACTCTGCTAGGTGCTGGAGACTCGACTCTGAAGCTTGACGTTGATGTTCTTGCTGTTGTCAAGCAGAAGCCATGGTCCCAGAGACAAAGCAGCTTAGATGTTGGGTATAGAAATAAATGATCACTTCACCTCTTCACCCAGAAGTCTGTGCGCAGTGGCCCTCTGCCCAGTGTAGCATCAGAAGCAGATTCTGATACCTACGAGGTAAAGGGAGATATTATTGTAAGGATGTGGGGGTATCTCACAGAATTGAAGGAAACGGGGAAAACCAGGGTTTGGGAGGAAAAGAAACTCAGGCAAGTTTGGGCAATCTGGACGGAAAAAGGAATTGTCTCTTCAGAATGCCGCTGTAAGAGTGAATCAACATTGATTTAGAGTTAAAAAACAAACAAACAAACAAACAAAAATAAACAAAACTCAAACTTGAGCCAGGCATGGTAGTGCATGCCTGTAGTCCTAGTACTTTTAAGGCTGAGACAAGAGGACTGCAAGTTTGAGGACAGCCTCAACAAGTAGTGAGATTCCCATCAACTTAGCAAGATGCTGTTTCAAAATAAAAATAAAATAGGGCTGGGAGTGTAGCTCCGAGTTAGAATGCCCCGGGTTCAATCCCCAGTACCACAAAACACAAACGAACTAACTAACTCGGACTTGAAGAGGGTCACGTTAAGCCTGCTTCTCAGTTCATGATGCCCTGTCCTCAGGAGCAGGGCAAGGCCCCGATTTCTTTTTCTTTTTTTTTTTTTTTTGCGGTACTGGTGATTGAACTCAGGGGCATTCTACCTTCAAGCTACACCCCCAGCCCTATTTTTTATTCTTTATTTTGAAACATGATCTCACTAAGTTGCGGAGGGCCTCACTAGATAGCTGAGACTGGATGCGAACCCGGATCCTCTGGTCTCAGCCTCCCGAATGCTGGGATTACAAGCGTGCGCCACCACGCCCAGCTTCTTTCTTTTCTTTTTTATTCATTTTCCTTATTTGATTCCTAGGTCCCACTTCCCTTACCTCCATAGACAACCACTTCTGATGAGCTTGAGTTATGTCCTTGATTTATATGCATGCATGTGGCTATGTGGCTATTAACCACATAGGGCCCTTGGTATATGTGTGTGGGTTTAAGATTTACATTATTAGTTCCATTCTATAGAGATTGTTCTGATTCTTTTGTGATGAATGAACATGTTTCTAAATGCCTTTCCGTGTTGCTGTGCGTACATTCAGCTCAAAGGTTCTGGCCCGTCACACGGTGCTTCTCTCTCACAGACATTATTCTCCATATTTATTTTTGGCCCATTTCCTAGAAGATGGCCACCTTACTCTGTCTTCTGTTCTCACTATGAAAGGTCACTGTGATAAAGAGTCTCTTATCTACCCCCTTTTGATCTGGGTGAGAATTTTCCTAGGGCAGAGGTCTTGCTGGGCATAAACCTCACTTTGGGCTGGGCATGGTGGTGCAGTCCTATAACCCCAACTACTAGGGAGGCTGAGGCAGAAGGATTTCAGCCACTCTAGGAAACTTAACGAGACTCTGTCTTAAAATAAAAAATAAAAAGGGCTGGGGCTGGGCAGGGTTTGCATGCCCAGTACTTAGGAGGCTGAGACCAAGGAGGATTACAGGTTTGAGGCTAGCTTCAGCAACTTAGCAAGACTTTCAGCAACTTAGCAAGAAGTGGTTGTCTATGGAGTATGATGTTTATTTTAAAATTCTTTCTCTTCCTGGTTCATTATGGAGGGACTTAGGAATCAAATAAGGAAAAAGAATAAAAAAAACAAAAACAAAAACGGGGCCTTGCCCTGCTCCCAAGGACAGGGCATCATGAACTGAGAAGCAGGCTTAACGTGACCCTCTTCAAGTCCAAGTTAGTTAGTTAGTTTGTGTTTTGTGGTACTGGGGATTGAACCTGGGGGCATTCTACCTCTGAGCTACTTTAAAATAAAAATGCTGGGGACATGGGAGTATAACTCAGAGATAAAACACTCCTGGGTTCAGTCTATAGTACCAAAAAAAAAAAAAAAAAAAGAGTTGGAAATGAAGCTCATTAGTAGAGCACTTACCCAGTGCCCTGGGTTCAATCACAGTCCTGAAAAAAAGAAAAAAAGTCACTTTGAGAGGAGGCATGGAAAAGGAAATGAGTTACTAAATGCACACACTTGTGAGTAATTTGGTAGGTCAGAAGCAGGCCCTGAAATCAACAGGTTTAATAAGATGATTTTTACCTTTAATCCTGTTAGGAGAAAACTAATCTTTAGTATATACACTGAAATCAAAATGCTGGGCTGAGGTAGTCCTCATCTCACTGAGAGCCAGAAGCTAGGTGTCCTCCAGAAGGACTAGTCCACTTGATTCTTCTTTCTCTCCCTACAGCACTGGGGATTGAACCCGGGGCCTCACACCTGCTAGGCAAGCGCTCTGCCCCCTGAGCAACACCCCCACCTTCAGCTCTGAACTCCATCTACCAACTCTTGCCTGGTTTCTCTTTTACTTGGTTCTCCTTTATGACCATTTGCATTAAGTTATGAAATTCTCTTTTCTGTCCTTGAGGGAAAGTATGATGTTTATTTTAAAATTCTTTCTCTTCCTGGTTCATTACGGTGACTTCGTCTACCAACAATTATTCTGTTTCTTCTCCTCTGTTGCTCTTTTCCCGCCTGAGTTCACATGACTGTCAGGTGCCTTGGCCAGTACTGTGAACCTCAGCAGGAAGGCTGTGTCACTCCCAGAGTTGACCGAGAGAAAGCGAGAGGAAGTGAGTGTGGGACCCACGAGAGGGAGCGGTGGGAGGGGTTGAGGGGACCCTTGAAGAGAGAGAGAACCTCAGGTGGCAATTTAAGCTCCACGTCCTTAGCCTCTTGTCTGGAGGGGGAGGGGTCTGCTTTCTAACTGCCTCCTGGGTTGTGACCACCTAGTGCTTGAGATGAGATGCAGGGCGTGGGGAGAGGCACCAGTGGGGATTGGAGGGCCTGTCTGTCCCCACTGCACTGCTTGACACAGTTTCTTGAGCTCCAGGAAGTTTCCAGAAGTGCCCTGTAGCCAGCCCTGGAGTTTCTTTTCTCAGAAAAGGGATGGTGTGGGCAGTGAGTGATATGCTTAGGATGTGGGCGGGATAGAAGGAAGCCTAAACAACACAGTTCTCCTTCTCCTCCTCCTCCCTTCTCTCCTTGTACAAATTTATGGGGTACAAGGTGGTGTTCTGGCACATAGACACATTGCGTAATGATAGACTCATGCTAATTAGAATGCCCATCTCCTCAAGCATGTATCGCTTCTTTTTGACGAAACCTTAGAAATCCCCTCTTTAGCCGGGCATGGTGGTACATGCCTGTGATCCCAGTACTTGGGAGGCTGAGACCAAGGAGGATCACAGGTCCAAGGCCAGCCTCAGCAACTTAGCAAGACCTTGTTGCAAAATATAAATTAAAAAGGGCTGGGAGTATAGCTTGGAGGTAGAATGTCCCTGGATTCATTCCCTAGTAGAAAAAAAAATTCACTCTTCTAGCTATTTTGAAATGTAGGACGCATTCTCATCAACTCTAATCATCTCATTTCCCTATTTGTGCTCACAGCCAATTCCTGCCCTGGTGCTGCCCACCCAACTCCCCCGCCTCCTCGGGTCCCCTGTAGATTCTTCACAGATTTCATATCTGCTTCTCCACTTGGGGCTGGGCATCCAGAGAGGAAGGCAATGGCCACATCACCTCGCCCTCTCTGCCAGACCCAGAGGATTCCTCAGCTTCTGCTGCTAGGTTCTATCTTCTTAGAAAAGAGCTGTGGAGCTTAAACAAGTTTAGACCTCTGTGCCTCAGTCATATTATCTTACATAGATTCCCAAATTTATTGGTTTAGTATCCCCTTTATAAAAAAAAAAATTACTCAGCACCCTGCTGTCCGCTTCCATCGCATCCTCATTTTCTTTTTCTCTTTCCTTTCTCCTCTGTGTTACAACCCCAGCCATTTTTCATTTTGAAGCAGGATCTTGTTAGGTTGCTGAGGGCCTTACTAAGTTATCCAGGCTGATCTCGAACCTGTAACCTTCCCGTCTCAGCCTCCCAAGTACTGGGACTGCAGGTGTGTGTCACTGCACCTGGCTTTGCCCCCTTTTTTTATTCAATATCCCCCAATTTGTATGCAAGGCTCCTACTACTCCCCTAGATTGGCCTAGTGTTCCCCGCCCCCCAGAGATGGTATTCTCAATTTTGAAAATCTATGAATATATGGGGACATCTATCTCAGAGTTGTTATGAGGATTAAAGTTTAATACATGAACATCACTTCAAATACTGTCTGGCACGTAGTAAACGCTTAATAAGCTATTATTTTCCATTAAACTTACACCTCTCCTTATTTCCTTTTCTCAGTTCTCCTTGATCATATGGGCTAGAAATTTCTAGCTCATACTTGGCTGCTTTTTCTTTCCTCTTCATATGTTATCTGCTCCAGAGTCTATTGATTCCACCTAGTGACTGTCCCTTACATCTGTCTCCCTCTCTCTCCTCCCACTGCCTCTCCCTTGGTTTTGGCCACCACTACCCTGTGCTTGAATGAGTGAAACACCTCTGGAACTGGTACCTCCCGTGTTTCGTCAGCTTTTTCATCACTGTGACCAAATACCCAACGAGAACAATTCAAAGGAGGAAAGATGATCCGGGCGTGGTTTCAGAGGTTCCATCCATAGTCTCCAAGGCAGAGACATGGAGGTGGCAGCAAGAAGCTGGGCAGAGAGAGAGGGGAGGGGGCCAGGGACACATACAGCCCCCAAGGCCACGCCTCCAGGGAGCCGCCTCCTCCAGCCAGCCCCGCCTCTGAATCTTGCTGCAAGAGACCCGGACCATGCCTTCAGTGCCTGAGCCTTTGCGGGGACAGTCTAGACCCAGACCATAGCATCCAGGCTACAGAAAGACACACAATTATCTCATGTGATCGTCATAACAGCTAACATTTTCCAATCTACAGTAAGCTAGGAGACTTGAAAATGTTCTAAGAGATTTTCATAGATTTATCCACTTAATTGTCATATCCACCTTCTGTATAGGTACTTTTCTTCTTTCTTTTTTTTTTTTTTTTCAGTACTGGGGTTTGAACCTAGGGTATCATACATGTTAGGCAAGCACTCTACCACCAAGCTACTTCCAGAGTCCCTAAATACATACTTTTATAGTTTCCCTTTGTAGATGGGGAAACCAAGGCACAGAGTCCTTAAGAGACTTGTCCAGGGCCACACAGCAATCCCTGGTCAAGGTGGGATTTGAACCTAGGCTCCCTGAAGCAGGCATCTATTTACTGTATACTAACTCTTTTGCAGGTGGTCACTAGAGTGGCAGCCCAGCTTCCCTGAGGGTGTCCTAGTGAAAAAGTTTAGAATTTCTACTTTTGTTTATTTTTCTTTTCTTCTTGGTGTTGAGGATGGAACCCAGGGCCTAGTCCATGCTAGTCATGCCCTGTGTCACTGAGCTATACCCCAGTCTCTCTACTTATTTTAAAACAAAATTAAAATAGATTGAGCTTGAATGATATAAAATGTCTGGCTTCACAATGATAGTCCTACTTGATCCATCAGATGGTCACTGTGGTCATTGTTATATAAGTACCTCAGGCACCCAGGAGGAGAGCTTGACAGTTTGAGAGCTCGACAAAGATACACTCACTCAGGTTTACTGACAATGACTTGTTGCCAGTAGTTCAGGTGTCATAATGGTGTCATCGATGCAGATAAGTGTTTACAAAATTGACTTCTAACCAGCAGGATCCCTGTGCTTTTTATGAAACAGGAAATAGTATAAAATATTTGTGCCAAATAGAGATTTACTCGTGGCAAAGCTCTCCAAAGAGCTGTCAAACCCCAAGATGCATGTTCTGAAATTTCTGACTTATCTGTCTGCTAAGAGGTTATCAGTTATAAGCAATGAAGAAAATACTCTTCAAAATGAAGAACAACTTAATATGCCCCTTCAAAGTACAAGTGACATTTTAACAATAAGTGAAAGAAAAAGTGATTTTCAAAACAAAATCACATTGTGGAGAAAACAGGTCTTTGAGAATATTCTAATATGTAAAATCTCCTTCCTCCCTCCCTTCCTTTCTTTCCTTCCTTTCATTCAGCTAAAAATGGTATGTATAAAATATACAACCTCATACATATGTGTGTGTGTGTATTGTGGTACTGGGGATTAAACCCAGGGGCATTCTACATCCAAGCTACACTCCCAGCCCTATTTTCTAATTTTTTTTTTTTTCATGGCACTGGGGATTGAACCCAGGGGCATTCTACCTCTGAGGTACACTCCCAGTCCTATTTCGTTTTATTTTCTATTTTGAAACAGAGTCTCACTAAGTTGCGGAGGGCCTAAGTTGCTGAGGCTGGCTGCGAACCTATGTTCCTCCTATCTCAGCCACCCAAGTACTGGTATTCCAGGCATGTGCCACCGTGCATGGCTTGGTTTCTATGTTTTATTTTGAAACAGGGCCTCACTAAAGTTGCTGAGTGTCTCACTAAGTTTCTGAGGTTAGCCTTGAACTAGCAATTCTTCTGTCTCAGCCTCCTAAGTACTGGAATTACAGGCACATGCCACCATGCCTGGTTCCTTATACCTACATCCTTTAAAAATTATGGGAAAATGATTTCTTGTTCTACTCCTGATTTTTCAAATGACAGTCCTCATGGGATTTGAAGCCATTTGTAAAAATTATATAGTACAACTTCTGACTCATTCATAATCGCAGCCAGTCAACATTCGTGAGGACTGATACTTCCCAGCCAACTTTAATAAGCCCTTTGCTTATATGGTAGATAGATAGAATGAAAAAGCGAGCACCAAGATCCTCAACTGCACTTGCGTGTCTTTATGATACACATTCTTTGTGACTATCGTTCAAATCAAGTATCAAAATATGATCTTCACGTTGCTGTATCATAGCATGCTTAAACAAAGGCTTAAAAAAACTAAAATTATATTCAATCACATAGCTCTCACAAAGAATATTAATATTATTTTAATACTTTTTCATATGGTCAATAACCACTTTAAATTACTAAAATATTTTATTAAAAATCTTCTGCTTTTATAATGTTCCTAATAAGTTAATATGGATGAAAATACATATACTTTATAAATAGAATGGTATCAATACATCAGTACTATGTGGAATTTTTTTCCCAATGAAAATGTTTGGAGACCACTATATTTTACTATAGTAAAATATGTTACTATATTTTTCTGTTATCTGCCATTCAGAATACTTTAAATTCAGTAGGTGCTTACTTATGGTAGCTTTCTAATATCAAAATGGTTGCTTTAATTAAATGTTTATTTCTTTTTGTTGTTTGTATACATAGGATATATGTCATATATATGTTTGTATGTGTATGCAATTGTTTGTCTCTTTCTTTCTCTGAACTTCTAATTTCAAATCCATCTTGGTGCATAGCCTTGTTCCTTTTCCCGTCTACTTTTCAATATGTCTTTTTTAAAATTTAGAATCATCTGCCCTTGTGTTTTCCTTTCTTCCCCAGGAGTATCATCTCAGTGAGTTCCTACCTAGCAGTGAGACCCTTTTGTCTTCTATTCTGTGTCTCCTCATTCTATCTTATCTCATTGGGTTGCTGGTTTCAGACCTGTCTCCCTTTCTGTTTTCCTTTACTCTCCTCTCTCCTCCCTCCATTATTCCAACTAATTCTCTAGGGAGGATCAGTGCAGAGGATCACAGGGACCCAGTAACTTTTGCTTCATTGTTGGGGCAGGAGCAGGATTCTTTGGGTAGGGTAGGACTGAGCGTCAGGACTCCGCAGGACCACCTAAAGGGCAGGTGCAATGACCCAGGAGTTTCTGGATCTTCCCATCCTGAGCTCACATTCTCCCTCCCTCCCTCCTTCCTTCCCTTCCTCTTCCTCCTCTCCTTCCTTCCTTTCTCCTCCTCCTCCTCCTCCTTCTCTTCCTCCCCTCCTCCTCCTCCTCCTCCTCTTCCTCTTCTTCCTCCTCCTCCTTCTTCTTTCTTTCTTTCTCTCTCTCTTTCTTTTTCTGTGGGACTGGGGATTGAACTCAAGGACATTCTACCTCTGATCTATATTCCTAGCCCCTTTTTTATTTTTATTTTTTGTTTTGAAGCAGGGTCTTGCTAGGTTGCTGAGAGCCTTTCTAGTTGCTAAAACTGGTCTTGAACCTGGGATCCTTGTCTCA
The DNA here is from genome assembly GCA_004027655.1 of Graphiurus murinus. Lineage (NCBI taxonomy): Eukaryota > Metazoa > Chordata > Mammalia > Rodentia > Gliridae > Graphiurus > Graphiurus murinus. The sequence goes on from PVLC010002022.1 coordinate 60,698, forward strand.
GCTTCTCAAGTCCTGGGATTCTACACATGCACCCCCGTGCCCTGCTCATGCAGGTAATATCAGAGAAAAACTAAAATCATTAGTTATGTAAGGGCTACTGCATTGCTGTCTTGAGGTGGGCAGAGAGCAGTGTGTGTTTGGGTTTTTCAGCGGAGAGTCCAAGCTTCATACATCCCGGGCAAGGTGTATATCCAGGGGACTGAAACAGAAAGGCACCTGTTGTAAGACCTTGTTTGCTAGAGGGCGGAAATCGGTGCGAGTCAGGCTGGTCCTGGGGCTCTGCCAAGAGGTTTTTATTTCTTGAACTATCAAATCTTTGAAGTCCCTTTGAAGTCTGCTCCCTGGCCCCAACCCCTAGCACAGTTATAAACAGCGAGGCTCTCAGGCCAATGCCCTTCTTCCTCCTCCTTTTTTTTTTTTTTTTTTTTTTTTTTTGCAATGCTAGGAATGGGACACAGGACCTGGCACATACTAGACAAGCACTCTACCACTGAGCCTCCCCCCTGCCCTCTGCCCACCCAGCTGGTACAGCTCCTGTCCCCATTAGGTGTCCCCACGTGTTTCACCGGCATGATTCCGTCCTCACCCACAGCCTCAGGGAGCTGCTACACATCAGCAACCACAGCCAGGGTGTGGCCAGGGGCAGCTGCTGGCTGCGGCTCCAGTGCTGCAGAGGCCCACAGCTGTCCACGTGGAGGCGGTCCTCGGGGTACGTGGAGCAGACAGGGTGTCCCCAAGCTGTGTCCTGTTGGGATCGCCATCCCTCAGTCTGGGAACATGCACGGTCTGACTCCTGGCCTGCTTTACTGTTGGTAATCTGAGTCCCCCACCCCCTCCGGCGGGCGGGGAGCTTGGCTGCTGCCTAAGCCAGGGCAGCTCTGCTTTTTCTCAACTGTTAACGCGTCCCAGCTCTTCTTCAATGTCAAAATGTTTTCCCTTGAACACCCAGCGAGGGTAGTGATTTCCCTGCCTTATCACCTCTGGCCAAATAGGAAGCCTAGTTTCTAAGAAAGTAGCCACTGGTGAAACCCATTCCTCTGTGTGGTATTTGTGCCCGGGCTGTCACAGCCAGCTGTTTTTGTAGCTGGGGCCACATGACTTCATCTGCAACCTGCCAGCCCTCCTCACCTCCCCGAGTGCAGGGTAGCAGTGTGGAGTGGTGGGATGCTTTGGGGGCTCACTCTCTGTGTGTTTCAGAGTGCCCCCAGCCCTCCAATCCCCTCTCTGGGCAGGGACAGCAATGCTGAAGCTCCAGGAAGGCACATCTGAGACCCCAGGGCTCAGCTTGGTCCCCACTTGCTGGGTGACCCTGAGAAAGACCCTCCCTTTCAGAGAGGTTCTTCCTTCCCTACTGTGAAGTGCCCCACATCCTGCATGACACTTTGGAAAACATGACTGCAATGTGACATGCAGTCTCTGGGGACTTCCCAAGCCTGACGATTGTCCCTGAGTAAGCCTGCTTCAACGCTCCATGAAGAAGCTGCACAGTGTGTCTTGTGATAGGAAGGGGACCTCTGAATAGTCATATATGTCTCCCCAAGAGGAATCAATAAATAATGTGGTTACTCTGACTGGCTTGTCTTTCCACAGCTGCCCCCAGGAACCCTCTGGCCCCCTGAAGCAGCTTCTCTGATTTCAATTTCCACGGCCTCTGGGTTTTGTAACTCAAGGAGCTGCTTAGGCTCAGGAACAGCTGACAACCCCGGCTGCTCCTGTTGGTGGCACCTGGGGAAGGGGTACAACTTGCAGGCCTGTTCTGGGGTGCCCTGCCCCTGGCTGCCATGAGTCATCTGCAAGGTGAGCAAGAATGCGTGCTAGGTGGGTGGGGATCTCTGGCGCCCAACCCAGGGGACCTGGCGAGGCCGTGTGGGTGAGTCAGGAGCTGAGGATGCACACTGCTCCCTGGAAGACCCACAGGCAGCATCTCCAGCCTCCTGATCATTTCCCTCACCAGAAAGGGGGCCGCCCCTCGTTCACAAGGCATCGTATTGAATTCAGGGGGTGTTGCCTTGCTTTCGGGGTTGTGCATGGCTAGATGAGGCTCACGTGGCTGCAGCAGAGTTTAGAGGACCTCCCAACTCTGTTAAACCCAAGCCCTTTATTTTACAAACGCACAAGCTGAAGCCCATAGAAGTAATTGCCTCAGGTTCAGGGAGAGCTGGAGCTGAGCCATCCTCCTTTCAGAGACATGGATCCAGACACCAGGGGGCTCAGGGACACCAGTCCCTCACTCTGTGCATCTCCACAGCTGCACCTGGGGGGAGGGTGGGAGACACTGGGACAGACTGAGGGAGAGTGGGCAACAGGGGTAATAGAAACCATGACCTTCAACCCTCAGATGGCATCCCTGACCCGCTTGCTCTGCTAATCCCTGGCAGCACCTGCCTGGCCCCGTAAAATCGGGGTGGCTTTTGCTTCTGGGTCATGGTGAGTCCAACACTGCTCTAGCCCCGGGGCAGGGACAGGCTGATCCAGGTTAAGTGACCGGGAGGAACTCTGGGGCTGGTCCCCTCCCTACAGCTGCCCTTTTATTACAAGTGCCTGAAGTGAAGGAACCAAGCTGTCCTCTGGGAAATGGCTGGCAGCCTGTGTGTGTGACTGAGCGTCCCTGCAGCCCAGAAGTCCTCAGGCTCTGATTTATCCCCTCGCGGGGGTGGACATTTCTGCAACGCCCCGTCAGATGACGACACGGACCAGAGCTGCTTCCTGGCTTGGAGGGGCATCTTCCCTCAGAGCTGTGGAATGCCACTCGTCTGTTTATCTCTGTGTGGTGCCCGCCTGCAGATTCGACCTACCTCTGCTTTCCCCCACAGACTCAGCATGCCATTGGAGTTTAATAAATGTTAAAAAATAGTAACAGCAGAGCCTCTGACCTTCACAGACCCAGAGAGGTTCCTCTTCGTGAGGCCTGATTGGTCCCTAAGAGCCCACAGCACCTGCAGCCAGGGACCCTGGAGGGTCCCCAAGCAGGGTGTGGAGTGTGCCTTGTGCGGCGCCAAGACTCAGGGGCCAGGTGCTTTGACTGAGATGCCTGCGGTGTTTGTCTTCTCCCAGCCAAGGACCGACTTTCGCTCCCATGTGTCCTGGTCCTGTGAGCAGGTTCTGCCTCGCCCCAACTCAGGTGTCTGTGTCTTTGGAGGGCTGGCGGCTGAGGGAGGTGTGGGTAGGTGGGGCATTTCAGTCCCATGCATTGGCTGGAGCTGGGGCACTGTTACCCTCCCTTCCTTGTTCGCCCCTTGGCAGGATCAGCCAAGACGAACGAGACTTCCCTGTCTGGTGGTGAAGTGTGAGAGGCCGGGGTTTTCCAGCCAGTCTACATCTGTGGGCTTTGTCTCTTCCTTAAAAAAAAAAAAAAAAAAAAATGCAGATTCCTCTTTACCCACAAGGCCAGGGGTGGGAGACTCTTGGCAAAGTGTTTTTTGCAGGCAGCTCACTCGTGTTCTCTCTCCTCTCCTCTCGTCTCTCTCTCTCCTTCCTCCTGCAGAAAGGTGAATTTGCAGAGAGAAGGGGGCCTGTGTCTTCTGACATTCTGGTATCTAGGGATAAAGACAAGCTTCCTGTAATTGATTTGATCTTCTTGTTGAACCTGTGTCTGAGGTAGTTGGAATTAGAAACGGCGAGGAAGGGGTGGGATCAGCAGCTGCAGATGGGTCAGGCCACGTGGCTGATGACACTTATGGAGAGCTCGCTTCCCACTAGACAGATGTCTGGGCGATACTTGGCCATCTCCATCCTTTTTTTTTTTTTTGTACTGAGAATTGAACCTAGGGATAGTCCACCTCCAAGCTACACCCTTTTATTTTTTTTTTTTTAAGTTTTGAAACAGGGTTCCTCTACCTTGCTGAGGCTAGCCTCAAACCTGTGATCCTCCTATCTCAGCCTCCCAAGTACTGGGATTATAGGCATGTGCCACCACACCCAACTCACACTCCATCCTTTTTCACCTCTCCAGCAGCTCTGTGAGAAGCCCATTTTACAGAAGAGGAGCCTGAGACCCAGAGAGGTGAGATACCTTCCCCCAATGTCACTTCGGCTTCTGAGCCATTGTTATACCACCAACAGACATTTTCTGGGGATCCTGGCCATTAGTGTCCCGAGCCTTGCTCTGTGCGAGGTGTTCCTCAGTGCTTTGGCACATTTAAGCCCTCCCCAAATCCTATGAGATTAGTAGCTTCCTCCTCCATCTCATCATCTCCATTTTACAAATGAGGAAAGACACAGAGGGGTACAGAAACTTGCCCGGAAGCCACACAGCTAGTAAGTGATACAGCTGGGACTCAAACTTCTGTGGTTAAGGCGAGAGAAGTCCTTAGGCTCTGACTTGTGATAAACCAGAGACATTCTACCTCTGAACTATACCCCCAACACTTTTTATCTTTTATTTAGAAACAAGGTCTCACTAAGTTCCTGAGGCTGGCCTTGAACCTGAGATAACCTCCTGTCTCAGCCTCCCAAGTACTGGGAAAACAGGCATGTGCCACCACGCCCGGCTTCCCCCTCCCTTATGGTTATACAGACTTTTCTTTACCTGCAAGTTCAGATCAATGGAATCTAGGTAAAAATACTCTTTTTCGACCAGCTTCTTTCCCTTCTTTTATCCCTTCCCCAAAGCTGGAAAAGGCGAATATTTTAGCCCCTCTGCTGCACTGTCTCTTTCCTGCCTCAGTGAGTCGGGCTGGTGATAGTTGTAGGAAGGAGGAGTTGGTGATTGGTAAGTGAGTAGAAAATCTGTGTGTGTGTGTGTGTGTGTGTGTGTGTGTGTGTGTGTGTGTGTGTTGCCCTCAGGAAAATGTTTGGATTCTGGAGCTTAAAGATCACCCTGCCCCACCCGCTTTTATTCATTCTCTAAAGCTCTATGAAAGCCTTCACGGTTAGGCTCCTTTCAGGAGCCAGGGAAAGCGCCAGACCTGAGGTCACCTGCTGGCTTTGTCCCAGCTCGCTGCTCTGGAAGCAGCTTTGTGTACCACTTGCACCTGCGTCTGATGGGCATTGGGGGTGGAGGGGTGCATCAGGAAAGAACCGGGGCCAGGCGTGGGTTCCTTGGCCCAGGGCCAGTTCCTCCTGCCCCACCCTCCTGACAAAGGGGAGCCCCATGAGTCAGGGCTCAGGCCTGCTGCCCAGCTACCCTTCTTAGTGCCACCACGGCCACCACCTCCTCATCCGGTCCATTACTCATCTGTCCTTCAATTTGCCCCCCTGCCAAAGTTTGTACTGGGCTTGTCCTGCGACTGGCCCCTGTGTGAACCACACACTCATGAATGGCTCACACATCAACAGGTGGAAATGAATGAACAGGGCAAGTCCGGGACAGCTGAGGCCGATGGTCTACTCTGAAAAGAAATTCAGGATCAACTGCCACCCTCTCCCCTCCTGTTTCTAGATTTTGACCCGGAAGTTCTCTTTTTGCCAACACATTATGGATCTGGATTTTCACAGAGCTACACAGAGAATCCACTTCTAGGTAGGCAGCATTTTGCAGGGGCATCCAGGAGAAGAATGGGAAGCCCTCGGAGGACAGCAGCTCACAGGTATACAGCCAGCGCTCCGCATCTGCATCGTCCAACCAACTGCTGACGGGAAAGGTTTGGCAAATAAATAAATAAATAAATAAAGATTGGGTCTGCAGTGAACATGTACAGACTTTCTTTTTGCTTGTTATTTCTTAAAGAGTATAGTATAAAAACTATTTATATAGCATTTTCATTGTTTTAGATATTATAAATAACCTAGACATGATGTAAAGTATTTGGGAGGATGTGCATAGGCTCTATGCAAATATTATACTATTTATGTAATGGATTCGAGCATCCTTAGATTTTGTAACTATGGAGATCCTGGAATCAATCTGTTAAGGGTCCTGAGGGGCAATGGTATATGTGAATTATAGTCCATCATAGTTAGAGTAGGAATAATACAGAAATCAATCTTATAGCTCAACAATGGGTCACTGAATAAATAAATAAGTAAATAAATAAATAAATAAATAAATAAATAAATAAATAAAACTCTTATGTCTGAAGCTTGAGCAATTGCAGACTGAGAAACTGAAAATTCTCTGCAACCAAATTATCACAATGCGACTATATCAATGCAGACTGGCTCGAAAGGTGAGCAGATTGAGAGATAGAACAGATCCTAAAACCAAGATGATGGGGGTGAGGGACCCCAAACAAAAACAAGTAGTGACTGAGATTCGCCCCGTTGTAGTAGTTGGTTAAAGGCAGGGTTGCTGTACATTATGGCACAGGTTAAACAGTCCACAATTCCAGGTCTGGGATTCCCCCATGTGTTAAAGGCTTGGTCTATTGGGAGGTGATGGAGCCTTTAAAAGGTTCCTAATGGGGGCCTAATGGGAGGTTTTTAAGTCACTGGGCAGGTGTGCCTTTGAAGGTGATAGTGGGTCCCCAGCCTCTTCCTCTCCCTCTCTTTTTAAACATCTGACCATGGCTTTGCTCACCACACATCCCTGCCTCTCCACCGGCCCAAAAGCAATCGGCCAAGTGACCATGAATTGAAACCTCCAACACTATGAAACAAAATAACCTTTTTCTCTTTAAAAGTTGATTATCCTAGGTATTTGTTATAGCTGTGGAAAGCTGACTCACACACTGTGTGTGCCCTTGGGTTGCCCTTGCCACTGCCTCCCAGCTGCCAGGACAAAATCCCCATCATTGGCAACACCTCCAGCCTCCTGTAGCAACTGCAGCTGTGTCAGGTTTCCACTGCAGAAGCCTTAGGGAAAAGCTCACTCAGCTACTGTTGGTACCTTTGGCATTTTCGGGAATTAAAGACTAATGGAGAGAAGCTCATTTTCCTAAATCCCCAGCTAGGCATGAGGTTTAGGAAATTCCCTCCTTGAGACTGATACACTCAGCAGTCTGGTGAGACTAGGTCTCCAGTGATTATTGGTCTGTTATCTGGGACCTCGGGGCGGAATTGCCACAATTTGCCACTGAGGGGCTTTAAACCCAGAGTGGATCATTCAGGCACTGGTGAGTTGTTATGGCCACAGATCTTTGGAAATATCCATGAACATGGTAGATCTGATGAGTTAGTTTGCAGTGCTTCTGAAGTAAAAGCCTGTGTTACATATTGTTGAAGAGCTATGTGTCGATGATGTAGAGAAGTTACAATCTTGGTATTTCAATTTTAAGTACCAATGAATAAACCTCAGCAATTTTATAGGCAATAGTATTACATTATTATTATTATTATTATTATTATTATTATTATTATTATTATTGTTATCATCATCATCATCATCATTTTGCGGTACTGGGGATTGAACTCAGGGGCATTCTACCTCCAAGCTATACCCCCAGCCCTATTTTTTTATTCTTTATTTTGAAACAGGGTCTAAGTTGAGGAGGGCCTCATTAGGTAGCTGAGGCTGGCCGTGAACCCAGATCCTCTGGTCTCAGCCTCCCAAATGCTGGGATTACAAGCATGTGCCACAACGCCCGGCTAGTATTATATTATTATTATATTCCAATAGTATACTTGATTGGACATGTACAACCATGGTTGGAGTGGGGACAGCTGTCATTGTTTGAGTAGTACTGTACCCAAGAACTTCATGTTGTGCAATATATATACTTCATTTGTCAAGGCAAATAATGTTTGTGTGATGAGAATTGCATTAGAAGTCTGTTGGTCCCTTGAAAATTACAATGGGAAACAATCTGTCTGCATTTGAAATTTCTTCCTAGGTCTGAACCTGAAGCCATGAAGCCAGAAGTAAAAAAGAATAATATTTGGGTTCATAGAAGCTCATATAAGTAGAGAAACTAGTCATACCATCGTCACTGGACTCATTCAAAACCATGCGACAAACTGGGTGTGCTGGTGCATGCTTGTAATCCCAATACTTGGGAGGCTGACACAGGAGGATCTCAGGTTCGTGGCCAGCCTCAGCTACTTAGTGAGGCCCTCCACTGCTTAATGAGACCCTGCTTCAAAATAAAAAATAAAATAGGGCTGGAGGTGGAGCTCAGAGGTAGTACGCCTCTGGGTTTCTTCCCAATATCACACACAAAAATAAAACAAAACAAACAAACAAACAAAAGTGTGGCACACCTTAAATTCACCCAAAACGGTAAGGACATTGGAAACTTGTTGGTAAACAACTCTTAAAGCTTTGTTCTTTAACCTTTGGCCTTGGGCACCCCCTTTCTTTCAAACCACTCTTGGATGACAATAGCTTGCTATTCTCTTGCACCTTTCAAGGGCAGATACAGATTCTTTTTCTGGTGGATTCCAAATCAAAGCAAATAACATGAAAGTCAGATTGAAAGTGCATTGATCCTGAATTAAACACCAGGGAATGTTTTGTTTGCAAACAAGAACAGCATGATGCACTGGAGAGGTGCATTTTCCTGTCTTTCTTCTTAGATGTCTTGCACAGACTCAGCATCACTCTTTTCCCCGGCATGTAGTAAATATCCTTCTCATGAGAGGCAAAGACGTACTCTCTTACCTACAAAAAGTTGTGAAACTAAGGCAGTGTTATGTATACTAGACACCGTTTGGCAGCGAAGTGTGACCTGAATTTGACTCGAAACTACGTACAGATTGTATTGCTCTCACTTACTATGAATAGTCACGTTTCATTGCAGAAATATGAATGCGTGAACACAGGGCAGTGCTTCAGTTCTGCCGGGAGAGTAGTTGCACAACATGTGGTATGTGCACCTCATTACCCTTCTGGCAATCTGAAAAATAGCAAATTTGATAATGCATCTTCCCCAAGGATTTTGATAAGGGATTGTGGACCCAAAGCACACTTTTTTTTTTTTTTTCATACCACATAAACATTGGACACCTTTTTTGGTAGAACATGGGACCCAACCAGAATGGCCCAACCAAATGATGTCAATTGTTCTCTGTCCTCCGCCTCTGACAAGGTCTAAGGCGATGTGAGCCATGCTAAGCCACAGAATCCCATGCTTTCTTGGCCTGCCCGGTGTCTGAGCCCCGGCATCGTGCGCTTTTGGCCTTGTCTGGGTCCAGAGGTGCATTTCTGGGAGCCCTTTTCTAATGGCTGGAAGTATGTTTCTCCACAAGGGAGAGTGCTTGGCCCATCATGCTGTCTATCGAGGCATCCACTGGGGCGTGTAAGGCGGTGTATCAAATCCACTGAGTCGTTTGCTTATTAATCTATCAATCTATACATTCACACAACTAACATTATTGTGCATCTTTGTGATCTAGGTGTGTTTTATTGAGATCCCAGGACAGAGAGACAGAGAGGAAGAGACAGACAGACAGACAGACCTGGATTCAATCAGTATTTTCTCAGACAACATTCCAAAAAAATCTAAGAGATGTGAGCAACTAAGTCTAAAAAATGTTGAGTAACATAATTGTCTTCACTGCAGTACTCTTCTGGGTCCTTAATAAAATGACACACATGGTGAACACCCAAGAGGGCATCAGCAGGGATGGGGACGGCTGGCCCATTGGCCTCCATGTCCCTCTCAGCTCAGATGACTTTTCAATCGCATGCTGGCTGTAAGAGTTGAGGAATGAATGATGCGGAAGGTAACAGAGCTGAGCAACTGTGTAAAGCCATGCTCCTTCTCTGTGTCTGCAGGGGCTTCAGACTTCTGTTGCCTCCCCTGCTACTCTGAAGACTTTGAAGTGCAGGTGGTCCTGTGGGGCAGGGGTAGCAAAGAGAATGTCCTCCCAGGTGTTCTTCTGACTTTGAGTAGTGGTAGGTCCCTGAGAGCAATGTCCAAATGAATCTCTTTGAATTTCCTAGACAGCTCATCTTCTGGTATTGTACCACACAGGAGAAAGAACATTATTTCCCTTTGACTTGTTGGCATTTTGAGAGCCAAGATGTCTCATGATCCAAGAATATGTGGAGGATGAAGGAGTCCTATTCTCCTGACTGATCTTAGGGTTGAATTAAGGTTTCTCTGAGGAAAATGCTATCTACTGTGCTACTTTAAAACTTTTTTGGGGGGAAGTACTGGAATTGAACCCAGGGGATTTCTACCTCTGAGCTACACTCTTTTTTTTTTGAAACAGGGTCTTGCCAAGTTGCTGAGGATCTTGCTAAGTTGTTGAAGCTGATTTCAAACCTGCAATCCTCTTGTTTCAGCCTCCCAAGTAGTGGGAGTACAGGAATATGCCACTGTGCCTGACTCTATTCTGCTATTTCAAAACACTGCTCTCCAAAATTAGAAGTTAGTTTTACTGTGGAGATACAACACAAATTTATTACTCTTCGAATGGAATTAAGATTGAGTATAAAGGTACAAGAGGGAATGATTGGACCCTGTAGTGTCTGTTTTCTTACATAATGATTTTGTTCAATGTTTGAATTGAAGTTGGCCTTTTTTAACCTTTGTGTGTGTGTGTGTGGTTGGAGCTGTGATTATTATCATTATTACTTACTTCTCTCCATGGACTCTGGCTTTATTTCTAATTGTCTTTGTTGTACCTTGGTCTCCCAGGAGGAAAATGGGAATTTGTGAATATTTATGAAGAAATACCTGTCAAAGTGGGAATAGAGCCAGGAGTGGTGGCATATGTCTGGGAGGCTGAGATAGGAGTATTACAGGTTTGAGGATAGTCTCAGCAATATAGCGAGACTTCTAGCAACCTAGTGAGACTTGGTTTCAAAATAAAAAATAAAAAGTGTGGGGGTATAGCTTGGCAGTAGAATGCCCATGGGCACAATCTTCAGCAAAACACACACACACACACACACACACACACACACACACACACACACACACACAGAATAGTCCTAGAATGGAGAATGGCAGGTATGAGGAAATAACTTTATTTTTCTCAGTCATCACTGCATAGTGAGCACACAACCAAATATGATGGGAATTTAAGAACGAGGTTGCTGTGGGGCAGGCACCTCTTCTGTCCTTGTACCTACGGTATCCCCAGCACCTGGCACAGGGCCCCACCAGAGGAGGGCACAGTACTTGGGGAATGCATAAATGACTGCCAATGGCAGTTGAAGGGAGGGAGGAAGAAAAGAAAGAAAGAAGGAACAAAAGGAGGGAGGGAAGGGATACTATTCTGAACTAGTAGGTTATAGAGTGTCACCTTTGTTCTTTCTTTTTTTTTTTTCATGGAAGTCTGGCAATGAGAAGAACTTTTTTCTTCCCGATTTTTTTCCAAGCACAGTTGGCTCCTGTGGGCTTCACATTCTTGAATTCAACCAACTGCAGATCAAAAATATTTGGAAAATAAAAATGTCAATATTGAACATTTACAGATTTCCTTTTCCTCATCATTACTCCCTAAGCAATACAGTACAGAAATGATCATTACTCCCTAAACAATACAGTACAGAAATGATCATTACTCCCTAAACAATACAGTACATTAAACATGTCCTTTACATTGTAACAGGTATTGTAAGAAACCTGGAGATGATTTAAAGTATATGGGAGGGTGGGCGTAGGTTGTATACAAATACTACACTATTTCATATAAGAAACTTGAGCATTTATGGATTTTGATCTCCTTTGCGGTCTTGGAACAAAATCACACACACACACACACACACACACACACACACACACACACACACACACACACAGTGGCCAGAGGAGGGGCACAATACTGAGGACTGAACCCAGGGATGCTATACCTCTGAGCTACACCCCCAACCCTTTTTATTTTAATTTTTTTAAAACAGGATCTTGCTAGGTTCCTGAGAGTTTTGCTAACTTGTTGAGGCTGGCTGTGAACCTGCAATCCTCCCATCTCAGCCTCCCCGGTATTGGGATTATAAACATGCACTACCACACCTGGCTTTTATATATTTTTTTAATATTTCAAATTTCTAGAGATTTTTCTTCCCTCCCCTCTTAAGTGGATGAGTGAATCACCTCATTGAGCAGGACTTTAGAACTACTTAGACGTTATCTTTGGAACATCTCCCAGAGGTCCATGTGATAAAAGCTTGACTCTCAGCTTGTGCTGCTGGAAGGTGGTAGACACTTTAAGAGGCAGGATGTAGTGCGAGTTCTTGGGTCTTTGGGGTGTATCCTTGAAGGGGATTGTGTGATGTTGGTCTTGTTCTCTCTCCCTGCTCCGCAGCTGCCATGATGAGCTGCCTCACCGGCCCCAAAGCAACAGGGCCAACCAATCATAGAAAACCCACCCAAACCAGCCAAATAAACCTTTTCTCTTTTTAAGCTGATTATCTTAGTTATTTGTTACAGTAACAGAAAGCTGATAAATGCATTAGTACTACAAGCATGGCTCAATACTTTTTTTTTTTTTTTTTTAACCATAATGAAAATTCCCATTTGATTCTTTACACCCCATAAACCTATACCCTTTAGTAGTTAGGTAAGCGCACATTGGGTCTGCATGTAAGGAGGTAACTCGACCTGCATGCTACTGATATTTAAATTGCTTGCTACTTTCAAGAGACTCCACACAAACCCAAGGAACTCCATGCCTAAGACATGTTTCTCTTTCACTTCATTTGCTCCTAGGCTTTCTCCTCCTACCTCCCACTTTTCCTTTCCCCCAATGCCGTGGCATATCTTTCGGCTCAGGGAGTGCAGGACAAAGGAAAGATCATTGAGCCTGGAGCCAGAGGACAAGGTTTGAGTCCCAGCTACTCTTCCATTGTGGTCTTGGACAAATCTCTTGGCTTTTGTAGCTTTAAATGACCCCCCTCTCCCAGGACTGTTGTGAGGGCAATAAGCTCAGAGTGGAACGCTTCGCTTTCTCCCTGGGAGAATACATGGAGCTCAGGGCAGAACCCTCACAACTGGGTTAGACTGAGGCCACATAGTCCCCTTTTGTGGGGGTTTCAACCTGCTGAGGCCAGGGATGCTTCTGTAGGCAGCCTGAGCTAGCCAGTGCTCACATCTTTAACTCCTTCTCTAATAATTACTACAATAATAATGAGTAAACTCCCTAGGGACCTTCTGATTGATGCATTAAAATAACATATTTTTAAGTTGGATATTGTGGCACATACCATAATCCCACTACTTGGGAGGCTAAGACAGGAGGATCACAGGTTTGAGGCCAGCCTCAGCAACTCAGCGAGACCTTGTTTCGAAAATAAATAAATAAATAAATAAATAAATAAATAAATAAATAAATAAGGGCATGGGGTGTAGCTCAGAGGTAGAATGCCCCTGAGTCCAATCCCCAGTACCAATAATAATAATAATAATAATAATAATAATAATAATAATAATAACTTAAAAATTCCAAACCAACTATCCTGCGAGCCAGGAGACTGGGTTTGGGACTTGATAATGAACTAACTGAGCTTTGTGCAGTTACTCTGAATTTGTCTCCTTGTTTGTAACATTAAGGAAGCAAATGACACATTCATTTGGAGCATCAAATTCTTTCCTATTTCTTGAGTGCTGTTTTAAACACTTAGCATACAGTAACTGTACGCAGCAGGTCCAACTGCAGTTCTCACTTTATGGAATAAGAAACAGGCTGAGAGTCAACTTCCTGAATCAGACTTGATTCAAACCTGTGGGTCAAGACCTGAATGTCAAGGTTCCAGTGTGTAACTGCCCTCTCATGCCTCCTTCAACTTACTGACCCCTCAGAGCTGATAAATCCACAGGGCAAGGACTCTCCACCTGCCAGCGCTCTGCCTTACAGATGCAAAAGCAATGCACCTCCTGCTTGAGCCACTTCCTGAGGCCTCATTATGGGATGTTCCTGTTCCTCTTTTGGTCTAGCTACCTGGTTTATGTCCATAAGCTATAAAAGTGCTCCCAATCCGTATTGGAATAAAAAGGCAACGCTGTATTTTACATATGGTGTTTTTTCTTTTTCCTCTGGGCGTATGAATGAATGTGCATTTGAGAGAAAGATCAGCAAAGACCCACCTTGATTTTACAAACTTCCTCCTGACAGTCTGGCTGTGGTCCTAATTGCTGCTGATAAAGAGATGGTTGGCAAGGCAAATAAAGTATGGGCATTTTAAAACACAGGCACACAAGACAACTGTTCAGTGCTGGACTACTGAGAAAGGGGAAGCTGGCTCTTTTGAAGCCCAGGGTCCAATTCTGCTTTCGGAGGTATGCTGGGCTCCTGTTAAAGACTGCTCTGTGTGCACATCTGAGGGTGGATTTCTGGCTCAAAAGAAGAAATGACGATGGTGGTGAGGGTGTGCCTTGTCCAACAACTGAGCTATTGTCCTGCCCCCCACTGTACCCCACCCGTTCCTTGTTATGGGATCCCTGGTCTGGCCCAGTAAAGGTGATAAGGCAGCACAGAGGTTTTCTATGCTGGTTGGAAATACCTCCTCCTTCTCCGCCTCCTCCTCCTGCTCTTCCTCCTTTTGCTCCTCCTTCTCCTCCCTCTGCTTCTCCTTCTGTTCCTCCTCCTTATCTTACTTCTTTCCTTCCTCCTGCTCTTCCTCTTCTTTCTGCTCCACCTTCTTCTGCTCTTCCTCTTACTCCTCTTCCTGTTCCTCCTTCTTCTCCTCCTTCTCCTCCTCTCCTTCCTCCTCCTCCCCTTTGGTCTTAAAAGCCTGTAAGCCCTTGACTGGTCCCACCTGGACCCCAATCCTGTGCTGCTCAGGATTCTCCTGTTTCAAAAGAAATCCTGGCTGGAACAAAGCCCCGAGAGGAAATTAGTCCAGAGGGAGAGAGTCATTTCCAGCAGGAGCATCTAAGAAGAGGTTGTGTCTGACCTCACCTTGTCCCTCTACCTTCAAAGGACTCACACCCAGCCGGCTCCTTCCTCATCTTACTCCCAGCCCCAATTGCTCTCAGAGGGAGTGTTGGTGATTTCCAAACCAAGGCGTCTTTTACTTAACACTGTCTCCTTTCTGTAGCAGGGAAAGTCTGAATCATGATGATGTGATGTATATGGGTCCCTGGTTGGTCATCAGAACTTCTGAGCGGAGGATGGGAACAAAGAGATGCTGAGTTTACAAGGCCCAGGGGCCTCCAATCCTCCTCCAGCAGCTGGGCAAGTGTCTCCCTTCTGCTGTAAAGCAAGACCTCCAGTCTCACTCAGACAATCTGTTCTGATTTACAGCCTTTCGGCCAAGATTGCACCAGGCTTCCAGGGTCCCCTATGCCTGGATCAGCCCAGTTGGAGGAGTGTATGCCAACATATGTCCTGTGTGAATGCTGCTGTGCCAGGTGTAGGACAGTTCACATCCCTGGAACAGAACCTGCACACCTGTCAGGGACCTGGACTAGAGCCTTGTTTCCCTCTTAGGCTCCCAGTGTCCTTACAGGGACTGTAAGATCGTCGTCAACCCCACAAAGATGAAAACTAACAACAGATGGTGTTAACTGAGCACTTCCTATGCACCAGGCAGTGTGCTGAGTGTTCACACTCACCTTCTCACTTAATTTTAAGCGTTCACACTTACTTTCTCACTTAATCCCAAGTGTTTACACTCACTGTCTCACTTAATCTCAGGTATTCACACTCACCTTCTCATTCTCGTGTTCGTACCTCACTTAATCTCAGGTGTTTACACTTACCTTCTCACTTAATCTCAAGTGTTCACACACCTTCTCACTTAAACTCAGGGGTTCATACTCATGTCCTCACTTAGTTTCGGATGTTCATACCTTCTCAATCTCAAGTGTTCATACCTCATTTAGTCTCAGGTGTTCACACTTCTCACTTAGTCTCATGTTCACACACCTTCTCACTTGAACTCGGGGGTTCACACTCATGTTCTCACTTAAACTCAGGTGTTCACATCCACCTGCTCACTTAGTCTCAGGTGTTCACACTCACTTTCTCACTTAATCTCCACACAAGCCAGTGAAGCGAGTGCCACTTCAAGCTCCATTTTAAAGATGAGGAAAGTGAGGTTTAGATATAAGTTATCTGCCAACTTCACACCATAAGTACTTTGTTAAATTACTTCCAAATCATGGCTCTCTGAGATAACCTCACAACATTTACCTCTTGGCATTAATCACGGTATCTATCTATCTATCTATCTATCTCTCATTCTATCTTAATATTTGCCTCATTCTTTATCATCTATCAATCTATCCACCTATCATCTTCATATCTTCAGTCATATATATTTCATGTATTCATCTCCATATCTATCTATGTATGTGTCTAAATTTTTTGGAGGAATGCATTTTTCATTTCTCCAAAGCTCTGTTGCTGGTGGGAGGGAGGGCTGGTGGCAGTGAAGTTCTGAGCTGCGTAGGGTCCCTGTGCCAATGGGCAGCTGGCCTAGGTCTCCTCCTTGTCTAGAGTCTCTGTGCAGCCTGGGAGACATGGGGAGAGATGACTTGGTTGCTGATCTTCCCCAACTGCCCAGCTGGGATTCTGGCCTCCTTGCCCACGAGGCCTCCTTGCCACCTGCCTCTTGTGCACATCTCTCCGCCTACCTGTTGGTTAAAACCTCTTCAGACCTTACTGGCCTCATCTTGGGCCACACCTGTATGATCTCTCATTTCCACCAGCAACACAGGGGGATCTAGGGTTCTATGGTGCTCCATTACCAGTGTGTGTGTGGGAAATGGTTTTATTGAGCTATAATGTACATCCCACATAATTTACTCACTTAGAATTTACAAATAAAAGTTTTTTTTTGGTGTATTCACAAATGGCAACCATTAATACAGTCTGTTTTTGAACATTTTTACCACCTCTTTCGCTCTTCTACTTCCTTTCCCCTAACACCCCTACACCCCAGTCATAAAAAAAAAAACATGAATCTACTTTCTCTCTGTGTGTTTTAATATACCAAGCATACAAGAAAAAGAGTTAAATGAAAACTTCTTCTCTTGCTATAAAAATTATCATCATTTTAATATGCTCATGAACTTTTTTTTTTTTTTTT
>PVLC010002022.1:77595-125079 GCA_004027655.1 Graphiurus murinus
GGTGCATTCTACCTCTGAGCTATACCCCCAGTCCTATTTTTTATTCTTTATTTTGAAACAGGGTCTCACTAAGTTGTGGAGTGCCTCACTAGGTAGCTGAGGCTGGCCTCGAACCCAGATCCTCTGGTCTTAGCCTCCCAAATGCTGGGATTACAAGTGTGTGCCACCACGCCCGGCTCCTGCTCATGAACTTCCAATAGTATAAGAATCTTTCCCTAAAGAGTCAACACAGTAAGATGGATGGGCTCCAATTTGTGAGCACAAAGAGATCACCAGAGAGGGCTGGAGTTCCTACTTCCCATATCCTTGGTATCCCTGGAGGACTCAGGAGACAGCTTTTCCCTAAAGCTACCTGCCTCAGTTAAGAAAATGAAAGACTGAGGCCAAGAATCCAAGTAGAGGACAAGATACAGGGAGCTCCAGGCTGAGCTGGGGCTGAAGTCCTGCAAAGCAAAAGCTGGAAGAAGCATCTGAGCTCAAAGTTCTGCTTAGTCCCCACTGAGTGGACCTGGGATCCAAAGCTCAGAGAGATCAGGACAAGACTGACATCCAGGTATCTGCCAATCGTAGGCATTCTACCCTGCTTCCATTAACATCAGAACAAAAACAAAACAAAACAGCAACGAAACACAGTTAGTTAAAGTGGACAGCAAATCAAACGAGACTAGGAAAATTTCAAGGGAATCTGCAGAAGATACAATCTGAGCATGACAGAAAAGTTACTAGACTTATGATTACAAAACACAGCATCTTCCCACAATGTACTTATCAGTTACAAGGGAAAGTGGCAACTAACTTATGGTGGAGAAATCGGGCCAGTCTCTGGCAGGTGGGACGTGAAGGCAGCTTCGTGCCCTGGTAGTGTTAATTGTCGGTGCTTCAACTGTCAAAATCTATTCTAATATGCTAAGAAAAGTAACCAGTCTTGAGTTCAACCTCTATGTAAAACGAAGCAGAGACTGTGGTTGTTGAATGACCAACACATCCCCAGCAAAATCCCAGTGAGGAGGGTGAGATGAAAAATAAGAAAATGAGCTATGATCCTTCCAACATGTGGTTCACAAGGAAGCTGGATGCAGAAATGGCACATTGAGACAATTAATCACGTAATTAAGTGTTAAGGATTCTGTTGATAGCTTGATGTTAAGTAACATTGCATGGTCGGAAGGCACTTCATGACTCAAAGTTGCATGGAGGAGGTAGGTCTGGAGTGGCTCTGAAGGGTTGCAAAGATAGAGGATGTGAGAAGTCACCCTGGCCATGGGAGGGTCTGCACAGGGACCGGGCAGGAGGAGAGCCCCCTGGGACAGGGGCTGGACAAGGGCAGTGTTAGCTATGGAGAAAGGTGTAGTGCACAAGGGTTTCACATGGATTACAAGCTCAAAAGAAGCAAAACTCTCTTTTCTTAAAGAGTTTATAGTTTGGGGGGACAATTGCATACCCTTCATGAAGTGTTTCCTCCTCCTGGATTTGGCCAGAAAATGTATCCCTGATTTTTATATTTTCACAAATAAAGGGGAACCTTGTATTGAGCCTATTCTGTCTCCCACAGAGGCAAATTTTCTTTCCATTCAGCTATGGATGAGTGTTCCCCCAAAACCCATGTGCCTTGGTCCCCAGTGCTTGGTGTCAGGAGGTGGTGGAACTTTAGGAGATGGGGTCTAGCTGGACGAAGTTAGGTCATTGAGGGAATGCCCTTGAAGGCAGTATTGAGACCCCAGCCCTTCATCTTCCTCTCTGTTTTCCTTCCTGGCTATGAGGTAAGTGGTTTTGCTTCACTATCTGCTCCTGCCATGAATTGCTGCTTTGACCAAAGCAACGGGCGGGGCCAACCGATTCCAGACTAAGACCTCCAAAACTGTGAGTGAAAACAGACCTTTCCTCTTCATAAGTTGAGAATCTCAGGTATTTGTTATAGTGATGAAAATCTGACTAATACATGTTCTGAGATATATCCAGATCCACTGTAAAGGGAGCCAGCCCATCCCCTGCCAAGAACCATGCCATTTCCAGACAGACTGAGGGATTTTAAGGAGGAGTAATGGATTTACTCCCCACTATTTGTTCAATATAGGACTTATCAGCTCTCTGCATTCACATGGCACAACAGTCAGAAGCCGATGGAATTCAACGCAGTGGGTTCCTTCATAGAGTAGGAGGGAGGGCAAATGGGCCTTTGTCAAGACACCTGTCTCCTCCTCCTTCTCATTCTCCTCCTCCTCCTCCTCCCCCCTCCATCTTCTCCTCATTCTCCTTCAGTTTTTGGTACTGGAGATTGAACCCAGGGACATTCTATTTCCAAGGTACAGCCACAGCTCTAATATATATTTTATTTTGAAACAAGATCTTCCAAGTTGCTGAGGACCCCACTGAGCTGCTGAGGCTGGCCTTGAACCTATGATCCTCCTGTCTCAGCCCACTCAAGTACTGGGATTACAGGCATGCGCCACCATGCCTGGCTCATTTATCCCTGCTTAGGAATAACTATAAATTCCTTGTGTGTTTAAAAAAAAAAAAAAGCTTTTTAAACAAAACTGATTTTGGTTAGTAAGAAAGCCTAACCTGGAGAGTATTCTTTCTGGGCGCAGGCCTGTGAGCACTGAAACAAAAGCACATCCCTGGCTTTAATCTCAAAGGCTTTTCAAAACCCTCCCTGCGGGGTGCTTCCACCAACAGACAGACACACCCTTCCTGAGAACCTCAGAGTTGTTGGGATTTGAGAAAATCTTTGATACTCTAATAATGCTGATTTTAAATTGTTCACCCCCTCCTCCCCTTTTCGTACTGGGGATTGAACCCAGGAGTGGCCTACTTCCAAACTATATCCCCAGCCCTTTTTATTTTTTATTTTGAAACAGGGTCTTGCTAAGTTGCTGAGGATCTCACTAAGTTGCTGAGGCTGGCCTGGAAACTGTGATCCTTCTGTCTCAGCCAAGTGCTGGAATTACAGGCGTGGGCCACCATGCCTGGCTTGATTTGTCCCCTTTAAAAACAAATGAAAATGAGCTAGATCTTGAACAGAACCTATTTCATGTATGCATTAGTCAGGCTGGGCTGGGCTATGCTACAGTAAACAAACATCCTCCCAAATGTCAATGGCTTAAAACCCCCAAATTTACAGCAGCCCCCCTTCTCCATCCACAGAGAATATGTTTTGTGATTCCCCAGTGGAAGTCTGAAATCTCAGATAGTACTCAACCCTGTATACATGTGTTTTCTCCCCTCTATTCCTGAGCATAGCCACAAAGTACCAGAGGTCATCTGTCCTTAGAGGTTTTATGGCCTGATACACCCTTTTGCATCACTATTCTTGGGCTTTAGGACCATTATTAAGTAAAATAATGGTTATCTGAACACAGACACTGCAATACCATAGCAATTGATGTGATGACCCAGATGGCTACTAAACGGCTAACGGGCTGGTAGCATATACTGCGTAGATACACTACATGAAGGGGTGGTTCACATCCCAGGCAGGATGAAACAGCTACTCAGAATGGCATGTGACTTAGAATTTGTGAGTTGTTCTTTCTGGAACTTCCCATTTTGTATTTGGTACTGCTGTTGACTATGGGTAACTGAAACCTGTGGAAGTGTAACTGTGGGTGAGTGGGGACCATTGTACTTCCTACTCACTAAGTCCATGTGGGTGAGCTGGCTTGCTTCTTCACATGGGCCTCATTTCAGGACCCGGCAGCTGAGAAGACACCATTTATAGCTCTTCCCATTCCAAGTCAAAGCAGAGAGACCTTGGGAGGCACCACGGCTCTCTGGAGTCTCTGCCTGGACCCTTGTCACTTCTGTGCATTGCTGTGGCCTAAACCAGACTCAGGAAGTTTTCTTTTCTCTCTCACCTTCCTTCTTTTCTCCCTCCCTCCTTCTCTCTCTTCCTTCCTTCCTTTTACATTGGAGATTGAATCCAGGGGCATTCTATCTCTGAGCTACACCCCCAGCCCTATTATATTGTTTAGTTTGAAACAGGGTCTCATTAGGTTGCTGGTGCTGACCTGTGATCCTCCTGTCTCAGCCTCGCAAGTACTGGAATTACAGGTGTGTGCCACCATGCCTGGCTCTCCTCTTCTCCCCTTTCCTTCCCTCCCTACTTTCCTTTTCTCTCTTTCTTTCTTTTTTTTCTTTCTCCTCCTTCTTTTGAGGCAGGGTCTCACTATGTTGCCCAGGCCAGCCTTGGATTCCTGGGCTCAAATGATCCCTCTGCCTGGGTGTCTGTAGCCAGGCCTGCAGGCGTGTGACACAGGGCCATTCCTAACTTCTGGTCATCAGGAAAGGCAATCCCATGGAGTTCCTCAGGAAGAGAATTAGAAATGTGGTGACTTCCAAACTGTGGCCTGGGAAGGGTGGGGTGAAATGATGGTACATTCTGGTCTGGTGGACTGGAAAGCAGAAGGCCAGGGGTCTTCTCTTGTTAGCGCTTGTCCATGGGCCAGGCATATAACCTCCCAGAGATACTGTTCCCTTCTCCTTGAGCTACAGGTTAGGTAGGGGGGAGGCAAATGGAAAGGAATTATTATGTCTGTTGGACTTGCCTTGTAGGCATATTATATGGATCAAGATTCAGCAAAGCCAATGAAAGTGACCTGGGAATGAGAAGGAAGAAAAGTGTTTTCATGATGAGAATTGTAGCCCAGAGGCGACTCACACCTACAGCTGCATCTATCAGGACAAGGTCAGCAGGGAAGAGATAGCTGGAGATAGTTGCAGCTTCAATACAACCACATTTGTTTCTCTCTCCCGAAAAAAGCCTCAGGGCTCTGGCTCCTTTCACATCACCTGTCTTCTCCAGGTGCCTCCTGTCTTTGCCGGGATTCTCTAAGCTCTGGAGTTTGAGGCAAAAGCGAATGCACCAGTACTTTCCTGGGGAGCACAAGCCCAGGGAGCCAGGGGAGGAGGGAGGGTGTTCAATACGAAGGGCTCAGTAGCTGCGCTGGCCCCAGTTTCTACAAATGCATGGATTGTTTAGTCTCCTGGTGTATCTCCAGAAAGGTGCACTGGGGCTTGGAACAGCAAGGGTGGGAGGAGAAAGGAGAAGAACTTGTCTGCCTGGTCATGTTTCCCAACTTTGGCTTCATGGGGCAGCAGGCCCCCCACACTTGGTCTGCAAGGGGAGAGAGTGAAAGCCAGCTCCTCAAACAGCAGCAGAGGCATCTGTGCTGCGAATCCCAGCACAAGGAGCAGCGGTGGGTGAGAGTGAGTCAGGGCCCTCGCCACCTCCCCTCCCAGGCCACAGCCCAACACGCCCAGCCCGTGTGGCCTGGAAAGGCAGGGCGCCTGCTCCGTCCCACGGTGTCCTGCTCCTTGGCAGCCACCGCGAAGCCCTGGGGCGGCTGACAGGCATGTGACGCAAAGCATGAAGCAATGTGCTCTCGGGCTGTGCCCGCCAGAACCTGGGGAACCAGGAAGAGCTGTCACAAGAGGCTCGGCCTGCCCCAGCAGGTGAAATGTCATGGCACCGTCACCTCTGCCACAAGATGGCATGGGACCCATGAGCCGGCCTTTGAAACATCGACACCCTCCCCTGGCCTCTGAGCGTGGGGTTGGTGTCAGGTGGTCCTCCCAGAGGTTCTTCAGTGACATTGAGCAGCCAGGCAGTGTGTAAAATGGCTCCGACGTATACTTCGTAAGCCAAAATGGCTGCATGGGCTCCAGCCTGCATCTACATTCCTGCTAATAAAGAAGGGAAAGATAAAGGCACGTTCCCTCCACTTAAGATCACGTCTGAAAAACTGCATAAGACAAACCAGCTGCCTTTTCATTGGCCAGGACTTAGTCCTAGTACTTAATCTTTAGTACCATAGCTACTACTACACTTAGTCCTAGTACTATACTTATACTTAGTCCTTGTACTATACTCTACTCTTTTCTTTTCCAGTAGTCTATTTCCTGGGCGGTTTTGTGCCCAGCTAAAAATTAACAGAAAGGTAGATGAGGGTATTGGGGCCACTTGGCAGTCTGTGCTACAGCAGCCAGGGTTGGGAGCACCGAGCAGCACAGCAGAGCCAGCCCAACACAGGAACAGGGATGCCGGAGAGGAGAAGGAAGGGAAGTAGAGACAGGGAATGGGGGTGTGCGGGAGGTTCCGGGGGAAGCCATGTGGAGGGAGAAGGAGGAGCAGGGAGATTGGAAAGCAGGATGAACGCAAACTGAGGAGGGGCGAGAGGATTGCCTCATCTGCAGACTGGGCTTATTTGGTTTTCATGGAAACCACTGACTCTAATGAGCCAAAGATGAGCAAGAGGGCCTTCTTTAGGGAGGCACTCTCTCCTGGCGTTGACCTTGACCTCACTTTGCCCTTTTCCTGCCTCTTGTCCTAAGACTGGGCCAGCAGACACCTTGCCCTTATCCGTCATCTGCCTACCCCCTACCCCGGCCCCCAACACACACACACACACACACACACACACACACACACACACACACACACTCTTAGAGTAAGCTGTCAGCGGGCTCCTTCCAGGGCGAGGTGGTCTGCACTCTCCCTCCCCGCTATCCACCTCAGGGTCTTCATTGGCTTCCCTGCATTCTAAAAGGGCATTTCTCAGTCCCAAGAAGTTTCTGCAAAGACTGAAAAAAATAAAGATCCAGTCTGCAGGACCTTATGGCCAAAACATACCTGCTCCTTGGAGCATTAAGATCTCTAAGAAGTGCGCATGATAGGGACGGACATTCTGTAAGAGAAGCGGCCCCTTCTTTGCCCCCCACCCCCACACACCTAGTGGCATCCTGAGCTGAAACAGACCTTGTGAACTGAAACTGCTGGGTCCTCCCTCGGGCGGCACCTCCCCCTTCCAGGAGCTGCCTCTTCCTTCTTCCCCCAAGGAGGGGCCAGCTCCCTGGAGCCCAGCACTGCCTGCCTCACTCGGGACAGAAGCAGCCAGGTACCCGGATGCGTCACGGGGTGTGTCGACGCTAGGAAAGGCCTGCCCTGGCGGGGTTTCAGGAGTTTGCTGGCCGGTGTAGGAAGTGGCTCTGGCCTCTCCTTTCCGCCTTCTCTGGCCATAGCCCAGAGGCTGGATGACAGCTGGGCTGCCTCCATCGCTGGAGGGCAGCATGGACAAAGCAAGGAGAAGGAGCCCGGAGTCCTGGGTTCAGTCCTCCTGCCCCCAGTTACTGAGCAGCCCTGGATCCCGACAGCCTCTCTGGGCTTTGGTGTTCATATCTGGAAAATGAGGCTACATCACAGAACCGAGCGGGTTTTAGTGAGGATTTAAACAAAGCATGCTTGAAAGGCATCTGGCTCATTTGGAGGAAATGTTGGTTCTTCCTGAACCCCTTGCCCTACCTCAGCTTCCAGAGGACCGGGCAGCTTGCTTCTGCATCGTGCATGAGGATGAGCCCTGGACCCAGCTGGGTGCACACTCCTCTCAGTTGTGTGACGCCTGCCCTCCTCTTCTGGGCCACCTGCTCCTCCTGCTTCAGATCCTGCAGGCAGCCCCCATGGTGGGTAGGAGGCAGCCACCAGGCCAAGTGTCACTGCGCAGCCATTGAAGGGACATCCCCAAGCAGTTGTACCCTCTCCATCCTTCTGAACAGACGCCTTGGTTAAAATTCTCCCAGTTTCCCCAGCACCCTCTTCCCCCACGCCTTGGCAGCCCCTGTATCTTTTTCCTTTAAACCTTCCATTGAAGAACAACACCCTTCCTTTTTCTTTTTTTCCACCCAAGGACAAATCCATGTCCACGGCCAAGGACTAAAAAGGTGTGTTGAGCGTGGAGGTAATGACTGCTCTGATGCCAGCTCAGGGGATCCCGAGGACACCTGCCACCTCTTTCTGAATAAAAAAATTCTTTATTTATTCAAGCAGATGGCAGGGGGCGTGTTCCAAGGAGCTAGGTGCCGGGGTCAGGAGCCTAGTATCTCTGGGGGCGCCAATGATGACATGGGGGAGCTGAGTGACCGTGTTCTTCCTGCACACCTGAGCTGGTGCAGGGGGCGGGGCCGGGGGTGAGGTGCCCGGGCGGGTATGAGCAGCAGGGTGAGGTCATCCCATCCCAGGTGTGTCTGGGGAGAAGCACGGCAGGCAAGGGTTGGATTATTATGTCAGTCTTCCTGCAAGAAGAGCCAGGAGGACCAGTGAACGAAGGATGACAGGCAGTGTTAGGTAGGACCCAGCCAGTCCCATCTGGCTTTGCTCATGCGTGCACAGCCAGCCATCTGGGCTGTCCCTGTCACCTCTGCAATCACATTCTTTCCTACTCTTGGGTAGAGGACAGACTCACTAGGTAGTTCTCAGATAGGTAAACTGAGGCAGGCCCAGGAAGGCAGGCAAGGAAAATGGGGTGTTGTGACTCCTGGGTTAGTCATTCATTTGCACCCTGGCCAAATGCTCTTTAGCCAGGCTGTTCCCTATTTGTATTTATTTACTCTGTGTGTGTGTGTGTATGTGTGTGTGTGTGTGTGTGTGTGCGTGTGTGCGTGTGTGTGTGTGTGTGTGTGTGTGTGTTGCTGAGGATGGAACCCTAACCCTAGCACACACTAGGCAAGCGTCTGTCCCCGAGACACATCGCTGGTGCCCACTCTTGATTCTTTACAGTGCAAATGTTTTGTTTTCAGAAATGACTGGGAAAATGCAGGAATTGTCTCAAGGGGACACATATCTTCTTGTGCTAGAAAAAGGGGTCTGGGCCCGTGTGGCTTAAGCTCAGCATTCGTGTTTCAGATGGAATTGGAAACGCCTTTGTCTCTGGTAGGCACAGGAAGATAGTAGCCACGCTTCCACGTGGAAGTGGACAGAGTCTCTTTAAAAAAGTCCTGGGACCAGCACACACACACACACACACACACACACACACACACACACACACAGATTGAATGAGAATGGGGTGGAGGGAACAAAAGATCCTGATGTAGTCAGCTGGGCATCGTGGCATGCAGTGGTAATCTCAGTACATGGAAGGTAGAGACATAGCCGTGAGGACCACAGGTTCAAGGCCAGCCTGAGCAACTTAATACCCTGTATTTAGTACCCCCCCCCCAGGTTCTCGAGTACTGGAAAAAAATTGTGATGCAGTTACCGACCTCATGGGTCTTCCATCCAATGGGGGATATAACATGTCAACAAATAAAACTATGGCAAGGAAGAATTCACCACAAACAGGAGAGCCATGGGAAGGGCAGCTAATTCTGGAGGGAAGAATCAAGGAAGCCCTCCTGGGAGAGGTGGCCTTTAACACGTGCCTCCCTTTCAAGTGGGTAAGAGGGAGGCCTCAGGGCAGAGGGTCCAGCAGCTGTAGCAATGGGCCTCTAGGTCTCTCTGTCTCTCTGTCTCTCTCTCTCTCTCTCTCTCTCTCTTCCTCTTCCCTGTCCCTTTCTCTCTGCCTTGGGCTCCTGGGCCCAGGTGGAGAAGACTTTCAGCGCTCTGAGCTCCTCACACACAGAGCAAGCGCGGGAGGCAGAGGTGGGAGGATTCACTTCACTTGGAGACTCTTTTCTTAGAACTGTGGCTGATTCTTGCAAAACTTTCCAGCCCCATCAGAGCCAAGCAGCCAGTTCTCAAAGAGCTCTGTGTGGCTGAGAAGGCACGACCATGGCAGACTCTCTCCCCTTTCGGCATCTCTCTGCAGTGGATGGGGACGGTGAGGAAGGGAGGAGATGGTCCTAAAGTTTGGGGTGTCTTTGAGCAAAAGGACTTCTCTGAGAAGATAAACCAAGTTCTCTACTTACCCATTCATCTAACTTCCAGCATCTTTACCCAGCTGCAGGCTTAGTAGTTTGGGGAGCAGGATGGGGGAGGGTAGTATACTTTGCATGAATAAGGCAAATTCTCTTCCTTTCAGGTTGAGAATGGGCGGATTCTTCAGTGGATGGGAGGCAGCTAAGAGCTGCAGAATAAAGCTGTATCTTGGGGTACCAAACAGGCCGGTTTTGGGGTTAGGTTTGGAGCGTAAGAAGGCATTTACCCACAGAGACCAGCAAGAAGGGTGCTGGAAAGAGCAAATTAGCACCTGCAAAGGCCTTCAAGGGGAAGACACCCCAAATTTCAGCCTGTTGCTGTCACTTAATGTCATGCCACCTTCTTGCCTCTCTGCTTGGCAGCAATAATGATTTAGTGCAGCCAGACTCCTCTGGGTGAGGAGAAATCTGCACAGGAAATCTATCACCTCACCGAGTATTGCATTGGCTTCTGGGTTCTGTGTTTGACATGCTTGGTTTTCCTGGAGCCTAAGACAGTAGGGCACATGTTAGAAACTTGACCAACACTTACTGTCAAGACAGCAAAGTGTTGTGATCTCGTGACGGAGGCATGTAGCATATACAATTGCTTTGACAATACTCAGAATGTAGTACATGAAATCTATTGCTACTGCCAATTTTTTTTCTGAGTTTTTCTTTTCTTTATTTTTTTTTAAGTGAAAGAAGAGATGCCAGGCGTGGTGGTGCATGCCTGTAATCCCAATGCCTGGGAGGCTATCGTCAGTTGTAGGCCAGCCTCAGCAGCTTTGTGAGACCCTGTTTCAAAATAAAAAATAAATAGGGCTGGGAGTGTAGCTCAGAAGTAGAATGCCCCTGGGTTTTATCCCCAGTGCCAACCAACAAAACAAAACAAAAATAAGAAGAGGTGTTAAACATGTACTTTTTTTTTTTTTTTTTTTTTGGACAAAGACAGAGGTTTATTTAGGAAAGTGAGAAGAATAGACCTTCAAGGAAGAACGCAGGCCACCTGGAGAGTGTGAGAGCGGCCTAGTAAACTGTCTTAACTGCAAAGCTTTTGAGAATCTGTAAGCCTGAAATGTATAGAGGGGACTGACTTTTTAGAAATTAGACCTCATTGCCACAATTTTAGTGGAGTAGGGGTGAGGGGATTTGCACTCTGTTTTCTTTTCTATTTCCAGTTACTCTGATTTTCTTCTTGTCTGTCTGCATCCTCTCTAGGGGGTAGTATCTGGGGGTGATTACTTTTCTGAAAAGAAGACTGACTTGGAGCAAACATCTGGAAGAGTGCTGTGGGCCTGGCCCTGGCAGAGGGGGGAGATGGCAGTAGGAAGGCTGGGTGACACAGCTGCAGAAACGGGCAGCAGAGGACCCAGGGCCTGAGCAGGGAGGGAGTGGGGGTACGCAGAAGAGGTGAGGATGCCTGGGCTTGAGGTGTACAGGGGAGAAGCCTTTGCATTTCATGTTTAGTCTTCATTTCCCTCCTGGAGATGAGACCAAAAGTGAAGACTGTGGACCCTTTCAGGCCAGACTGGAGGGACCTTCTGCTACGAGGGAGCCCAGTGAGGCAGTGACAGTGCAGGTGTGCCCTAAAGCTCTACCATCTGGGTGCAAATCCTGCTGCTTCACTCTCTATCTGCATGGTCGTGGGCAAGTTACCTAACTTCTGTGTGCTTTGGTTTCCCCACCTGTAGAAGCTCACACCTGGCACAGGGGTGTTGTGGAGGCTATGGGAGGTTAAGTGCAGGAAGAGTTTAGAATAGTGCCTGTGGTGTCACGACACACAGAGGGGTACACTGGCAAAGATCACTAAGGCATTTTCTGCTACTCCTTATGACTGTGTCCCCTTTGGGACACCCCCACATGGTCTATGGGTTCACTTGATTTTTGTTTACAAGAGGACTATGATTGCTTCTTGTATTCATAATAGTTATTAAGATTTTTGTTGCGAATTATAAAAAGTGGCTTTTCCCAGTCAGGCTGATACTACTGCTCTATCTCTGCTTCAGAGGGGATAGGTTGGGTAGGTCAGTTCTCAGCCGCTGACTGCTACCTTATCGATTTCTCAGACTTTTTAAAATCATAACCTTGTCAGCTTCTCCTTTGTTTAAAGTGTGGTGGCGCACACTTGTAATCCCAGTACTTGGGAGGCTGAGACCGGAGGATCCAGGTTCACGGCCAGCCTCAGCTACTTAGTGAGGCCCTCCGCAACTTATCGAGACCCTGTTTCAAAATAAAGAATAAAAAATAGGCCTGGGGGTGTAGCTCGGAGTTAGAATGCCCCTGGGTTCAATCCCCAGTATGGAAAAAAAAAAAAAAAAAGAAAAGAAAGAAAGCCAGGACACATAGATTAGGGCTTAAATCTGAAGCTGATGAGCATATGCCCGTGCATCTCCATCAACACTCTGATTGCTATAATCTAAAATGGCCAACCACACAACTTAGAGGAAGGATTTGTTTGCTCAGCTTTTTGGAGGTTCTGGGTTCCGTCCACGTGAGGCCACGGTCTGAAGCTCAGAGCATGGCAGTGGGAAGTGGGTGGAGGAGGGAGGGAGAGTGAGCATGTAGATCTATACTCTCACATCATGGAGGCCAGACACAGAGAACAAGCAAGGGGAAGAGGAGCCACATATAATCCCCAGGGCTGCACCCCCAGGGACCTGCCTCCTCCAGCTCCACTCTACCTGCCCAAGTCACTGCCCAGTAAATCCATTACGGTGGATTTGTCCATTGATGAAATGACAGCCTTCGTGACTTAATTACTCTAAACATTAATATGAAAGCTCTTCAGGGGATGTCCTATAGCTAACCGTAACAGTGTGTTAGTGCTACACGAGCAAACAGATCAAAAGCAAGGATCCAAGTGACCACGTGTTTCTGGTGGGGGTAAAACCAAGCTTTTGTGAATGGTTCCTATCTTTAAATTATTAACTCTGAGAAACTTAAGGAAGGAGTGCTTGACTTAGTATTTTATTACTTCACAGTGGGTGGTAGGAATGGCATAGTAAAGGATTAAGGGCAAGATTTAATGCTTAGAATCACAATATAAATAAAACTACTTCTATTGGTGATTCTATAGAAGAATGATAAGAATGTAATAAACCATTGCAGGGCCCTATGGCTGGCCTGTCAGCTCATTTCCGCTGTGCCTTTGATTTACACTGGTCCACACCCCAGACTCATCACCATTGTGTTTGTGCAGGAAGAAAACTGAATCACAGAATACCTTGTGGCTTTGAGAGGGTGTAAACGTGAGAGGTGGGTCAGCCACAGCCCAGGTGAGCTCCACCTGGGAAGATAGCAAACCTTGGGAACATTTTGGGGACAGACAGGGCTTCATGATTGGTGAAGAAATGAGGGTTCATAATTAGCTCAGTTCTTTACCAGTGGTGGAAAGTAGTTTTACTACTGAATGATGGACTTCAGTTTTATTGAGATTTCTTCTGTCTTTTGTGTCTCTTTTGTTTAATATTAATTAATCATTTGGTGAATTTATTCTCATACAGAATTATTATTATTATTATTATTATTATTATTATTATTATTATTATTATTATTAATGGTACTAGGGATTGAACCCAGGTGCATTCTACCTCTGAGTAAAATAGCCCTAGCCCTATTTTATTTATTTTTATTTTAAAACAGGATCTTGCTAAGTTGCTTAGGGTCTTGCTAAGTTACTGAGGCAGTCCTTGAACTTGCAATCCTCCTGTCTCAGCCTCTCAAGTACTAGGTGGTATGTGCTACCATGCTCAGCAAAGAATTGTTATTTTGAAGCAGTCTTGTTTCTTCTGTGACAAAGAAACCTACAAATACTGCAAATATAACCTAAAATATCTTACTTTAAAAAAAAACAAAAAAATTCAACAATCCAGTACATGGCACAGAAATTTAAGTAACACTTGGACCAATGACTTCTATTTGATCTAACAATGTTTCTGAACTAGACCTCAAGTGCCTCTGTCCTCTTTCCTCCTCTTCAGTTGTTATAAATTTGGATTCTAAGCCAGGCATGGTGACGCACGATTGTAATCCCAGTACTTGGGAGACTGAGACCGGAGGATTCGGGTTCGTGGCCAGCCTCAGCTACTTACTGAGGCTCTCTGCAACTTAGTGAGACCTTGTTTCAAAATAAAAATTACAAAATTACAAAATAGGACTGGGGGTGTAGCTCAGAAATAGAATGCCCCTGGGTTCAATTCCCAGTACTGCAAAAAAAAAAAAAAAAAAAAAGGATTCTAAGAAAATCATCCAATAACTTTATTTTTAAATTCTCCTGTTTGGTTAGAATGGTTGGAACATAGATGACTTTAGAAAGTAAACTGCCAAGGGAACTTTCATTCACTAAAAGAAGGCAGCCTTGTGCTCTGGTGGTCCATTGTGGAAACATTGACATTTTTTAAAGTTGGTTTTTAGTTATTTATTATTTGGTATCTTATTTATTTTACAGCCAAACTTTCTGGAGGAGGAAACTCCCATGTCTTTGTCCAGACTGTCTAGAAATAGAGAAGATCCAATTACTCAGAAACCAGCTGGGATTGTTCAGGAGGTACCCAGTGATGACCCTCATGGTAATGGTAACAAACGTTTATTGCTCTCAGGTGTCAGGTCAGGGTATGGATTGAATTCCAGCAGCTAACCCCAGGGCCTTGGCACCGACCACATCAGAATAGTGTAATTCCTACAAGCTCTTGTTATTCCGTTGTAAACTTGTACTGAGAATTTTTTTCAAACTCGGGGCCTCACACACGCTAGGCAAGTGCTGGACCATGGAACTATAGCCCCAGCCTTCAGGAATTTCGTGATGCCAAAGGTGTAAACAAAGGAAGGTACAAAGAGCAAAGAGTTGTTGTTGCCTTCAAAGTAAACGGAAAAGTTAGAAGCAGAAATAGAAGGAAAAGAAAAAAAAAAAGATTTAGATGAGGGAGTAATTATTTAATAGTTCAAGTTTCAGCGGGTACCATATTATACACAAGTTTTTCTATTTCTTTAAATCTTGCTCCACCTGACTTGTAATTTCTCTCTAATAACAGAGTTTGATCATTTACGTTGTCAAAAGAAAAAAAATGGCATGCGTTTGAAAAGGTCTCAATTGGCTTTATTTGTCATTCTAGAATCTGGCAACACTTCATTTCATAAAATAAAGTGTTTCAATAAGCTGAGCAAAGGAGGTTAGCTTTATAGAAAAGGGCGGAAGAAAGCAGAAAAACAAAAACAAAACCCCAAACCCCCCAAAGCAGACTGGCCATTTCGAAGTTACTTTTCTTGTAACCAGGAGAGGCGAGGGAGACAGAACTATAGAAAAGTAACTGGTTGGCTACCATCAGGTTACTTCACCATTACTTTTTTTATTTTTTATTTTTTTGGGGGTACTGGAGATTGAACCCAGGGGCATTGTACCTCTGATCTATACCTCCAGCCCTATTTTATATTCTTTATTTTGAGACAGGATCTCACTAGGTTACAGAGAGCCTCACTAAGTAGCTGAGGCTGGTTGCGAACCTGCAATTCTCATGTCTCAGCCTACCAAGTACTGGAATTACAAGCATGCACCACCACACCCGGCTTCACTGTTCCTTTTTGGTAAAAATTAAAGCAAAGGGAACTTTATTACCATGCTGATTGAAGCTGGCCTATTTGAGATTTGTGATCTCTGTCTCTCCAAAGTTCTCTGAAGGTCAGATAACAACTTGGTTTCTTTTGGTTTGGTGATGAGGAACTGCAACATTAAGTGAGCCCATGTTCCTTTTAGTTTGGTCTTTTAGTCCTAATGAAGGAGCTTAGTCCAAAATAAGAGCTCCTATAGTTTTTATTGAGTAACATCATTTGCCATAGCACTTACAAGTCTGTAGTGGTTGCACGGTGGGCCCATTTGTCTTCCATTTGTTTGCCAGAATATCTTGCTGGCTTGATCTGTACAATTTTGCCCGTGCCTGTGTTTCTTCCAAGGATAAGGATGGTGCTGGGACAACACTAATGCACAGCCTCACCGACAGTGTTGCCTCCAGCCTGGCCCTCTCGAGGGCTGCTCTTTACCTGGTTATTTTTAGTATGTCTTCAGTGGGCACTGTGCCTTAATTCAAATGCTTCTGTGTTTGGCTGGGCCAAGAAGGTTCTAATGTGATTGTTCCTCAGGCAGCTCCTGCTGTGTTCGGAAACAAAGAAAAAAGGGAAATGATCTTCTATACATGCTTTTTTTTTTGGGGGGGAAGGGGCATTCTACCTCTGAGCTACACCCCCAGCCCTTCTTATATTTTAATTTTGAAATGGTCTCACTAGGTTGCTGAGGGTCTTGCTAGATTGCTGAGGGTGTTCCTAAGTTGCTGAGGCTGTTCTCAAACCTGTGCTCCTCCTATCTCAGCCTCCCAAGTACCACTGCACCCAGCTGCTTTCTTTTTTTTAAACGCAGAACTATAGTGTCTCTTTTCAACAATTTCAAGGGCGTTTCAAGGTGGGTGAAAGGAATCCGTTTATAAAATTGTGCTTGATGTTTTGGACCTTAAACTTGACCAGAATGAACGGGGCATTTTGAATGAAGCTATTCTGTTTCAGCAGCCAGGCTAGGACACTCATGCCCCCCCTTGTTTAATAGTCAGATGTCATATATTACAAGAGACAACACGGGGTTTGTTTGTTTAATCATGAAAAGGAAGAGCAGAAGAGAATATAGTTGAAAGGGCAGGAATAGAAACTTCAGAGCTTTCATCCCTAACACAAGGGGAATTCTTGCAGATCTTGCAGAGAGAAGAATGACCGTTCCCTTCATTATTACAAGTATCATTAATTATGCCTGTTAGAAAAAAAGTTGCATGATTTTAATGTGCATCAGATGGATCAGGCTGCTCTTTCCCCCTCCAAATTTTATTTTTAAAGTCAGAATTGGCTTCCAGCACCGAAATATACCCCACTGTTGATACTGACAGTGAGGTTATGTAATTGGCAATAGATTTCTTCCATGGAGAACTTTTGACCAGCTTCCTTTTGAATAGTTAGGATGTTTTTGTTTAGTTAGTTTTTTTCCCGAGTCACTGCAAGGTTAGTCTCTGGCAAATTTGTGTTCATTTCTGAGGGAGAGAAATGGAAGGCTAGTGGGAAATTAGTTTTTTTGGTAATGAGGGGAGTGGGCAAGATAAGAAACAAAAGATTGGTGGGGGGCAGGAGGCTAGAAGGCAGGGCTAGGGTGAACTTGTTGAAAAGAGATACCACAGTCCTTTATTAAAAAAAGAAAAAGAAGAAGAAAAAGGAAAAGAAAAAAGAAAGAAAGAAAGAAAAAAAAGAAAGCATCTGCAGAATTTGCTGATTCAGCGTTTTCCCGCATCTGCCGTCTGGGGCGGCGGTTGTACATTCCCACTCGCTAGGAGATGGAGCACTCTGTTGCAACTGTTTGCTTGATATAACTCCTCTCTCACCCTCTTCTTAGAACTAATGCATGCATAAAATGAAACGGAAGTGAATTTAAATTTGCTTGGTCTTAAAAGACTTTTTAGAAAACACAAGCTTGGTAAATTTCCCCCCTGAAATCATGGCAGTCTTCTCTAGGAAGCCATGAGGGCCTGCCTTGAAGAGAGCACCAGGACTTCAGATCTCCACTGGGGGCTGGTGACGCAGGCCTGGCCCACTTCCTGGAGATCTGCCCCCACCGAGGGGAATCATTTTCCATTTCTGGGGGAATTACCAGGAGTCACTTTCTGGGATTCCTCTGGTTCCTCCAGGCTGAAGAGGGACACACTGCTCTTTGCCAGCCCCCTGCTGTTGCTACTGCAATCCCCAAGCTCCTGTGCATTCCTTTAGAGAATGCCTAGATGACCTACCTGCTCCCTTCCATTCTTCCATTCCCAACCCTTCACCAGAGGGTCTGCACTTGCTCCTTGTGTGGACTGAGGAAACTTTTCTTGTTTGTCCTTTGTTGAATCAAAAGGCCCCAGAATCAGAACAAAGTTTTCAGCTAGCCACTTTTTTGTTGGTGGTGGTACTAAGAATTGAACCCAGCTGCGTTCTACCTCCGAGCTACACCTCCAGCTCTATTTTTATTATTTATTTTTTTGGTACTAGGGGGTTGAACCCAGGGACATTATACCAGCAAGGTACAACCCTAGCACTTTTTATATTTTATTTTGAAACAGGGTCTTGCTAAGTTGCTGAGGATCTTCCTAAGTTCCTGAGGCTGGCCTCAAACCTGCAATGCTTCTGTCTCAGCCTCCTAAGTACTGGGATTTCAGACGTGCACCACCATGCCTGATTTCAATATCAGGTGTTTTTAA
The DNA here is from genome assembly GCA_004027655.1 of Graphiurus murinus. NCBI lineage: Eukaryota > Metazoa > Chordata > Mammalia > Rodentia > Gliridae > Graphiurus > Graphiurus murinus. The sequence continues at coordinate 95,523 of PVLC010002022.1, forward strand.
GAAGACATATTTTGCTCCAAGAGTTGTGTGCATGTACATATCTGTCATTCTATATCCAGTATATATAATACAATGCACTAATAAAAGTGTATTTAAAAACCATATTTTTTTAAAAAGACATGTTTTGAGGTAACTCATAGCGATTTAAATATATGAGCCGATGGGAAATACTCTTCGATGCAGGCATTCACCAAAATGCTTCTTGGGAGGCGGACTTCTTTTCCTAAAATCTGTAAGGAATGAACGGTTTTCCTGAGATGATGCGTAGGTTGATCTGAGGGGCAAGGACTGTTTTGAAAGAAGGAATGATTTGGAACAGAGAGTTCTGGATGAGCGCCGTAAAGTGGGCGTGTTCTGTAAAGCAGCCCTGGACAGAGGGGGCAGCGTGCCCCGAGCTGGCACTGCCTCCTGTTGTGTGGGAATCCACTGTCCAAACGGGTGATTTCGAACATGACTGCGCAGCTCTCTCCAACGTGTTAACTCTTTCTTGCCCAAGTTCCGGGATGAAGTTAGACACCCAGAATCACAGCCTGTGACACACTGATTTTTTACCAAGGTGCCAGCTGATTTGCTAATGAGCAAGAGATTCTCCTTGCTGAGTGCTCCAGGCCCGCATCCCCTTGAAGTATTCGTAAATCTGGGAGCAGTTGAATATAATAATTGTTTTCAATAAGGATCATCAGTGGATGCTAGCGTGGGGTAGAAAGTTGTTGGGGGACAGGACACTCACATGTGCTGCTGTATCTCTCCGAGGTTACTTACTGGTTGCATGGGGGTACGATGGTGTCTTTGTAATGGAGGGATGTGGTTATCAGCACTTGGATGAAATGATCAAGCCTCGCTGAGTGTGAATAGTGGGAGAACCCAACTTTATGTGCCTCCCAATAGGATACAACAGAAAATGCATGCGATGATGTACCAAGTATCCTTGTTAGAATGCTTAACCTGAATCCGATCAAGACTCTGAGCTCTCTCTGTCAGTTTATAGGAACCACAGAGGATAAACTAGGGACAGGTTGAACAGTGGTATATGGATGCAATGAGGCAAATCCAAAGTATGGAAACATCACAGGAAAACCATTCTGGATTCTTAAGAAAAACACACAACATGAGTAAAAAGTATTTATGGGAAGATTGTGCTAGTGTAGATTCCCAAACTTACTGCCTTGCCACCCTCTTCAGAAAAAAATTCCCCAGCACTCCCCTGGATGCCCTCTTATTTTTATTCAGTGCCTCCCTCTTTGCATACAAGGTTACTACCAACCTTTGGATCATTCCAACATCCCCCCTCAGGGCTAGTACCCTTCCTTGACTTTGGAAATCTATGTAATCTACATTAAATGACTAAAGCAGTATAGAAACACAACCATCAAATCTGGTATAATCACCTTAATCAGACCCTGGTTCAAAACAACAACAACAACAAATAATGAAGAACAGGAAACAACAAAGCTCTAAGAGACATTTGGGGCCAACTGGGGAGATTAGAATATGAACTGGATATTCATTCACAGTAGGGAATTGTTGTTATCTGATGCTGGGCATGGAACCCAGTGTCTCACACATGCTAAGCATGCACTCTACCACTGAGCTACATCCCTTGCTTGGGAATCATTGTTAATTTTTTACATGCAATAATGGCATTGTGGCTTTTTGGGAGATCGTCTTTATTCTGACACAATGCATGCTGAAGCACTTAGGGAATCGAGGGCACGATGCCTGGAAGTGACATTCTTATGGTTCAGGGATATGGCAAACCCATGGCTGTTATGGAATATTCCTTACACCATCCTTCTAACTTCTCTGGTTGTTGCATTTTGCAAAGGTTGGGCAGTTCTAAATAGAACAATAAGTTGTGTGGCGGGGCTGGGGGAGAAGCAGCCTTTTGGATCTGTGTGCATGACAGCCAGCCCTGAAAGTGTTGCACTGATTGCCTCTGGAACCCTGGCTATTTTCTTTTCTTGGGTTATTTGTTCTTTCTCCTGCCTGGTGTCTTCTTGCACTTTCCATTCCCTCTTGTTTCAAAGCAGTCTTCATGAACTAGCCCTCAGGTACTTGACTGACTGAGTGTCCTCAGTTCTTTCCTTTTTACTTGAGTTATCTTGATCCCTGTAACTTTTAACTTTGGACTCACCTGGGACTCCTTTTCATTTCTGGCTCACCATAAAACATTTTTTTTCCACCTGACTTGTGGAAGCCACAATCCTTCAAACATGGTTCTCTTTCTTCTTGGTCACCTCTCACTCATTCTGAAGATACATTTAGGGACTGTTGCATCTTGATTGAACTTACTGGGAGTGGTCTTCTTTCTGTAAGAAAAGGGGTATGAACAGCTATAGGCACATCTGTGTTTGGTTGTGATGGCGATAGTGATAGGGGAAATCCATTTGCCACCTTGTGTACTTCTGGGTATCAAAGGACCCTTGTATCTAAAGTAAATGTCAAGGGACTGAGTGTTGACTATTGCAGTGTTGACTGTTCTTTCCTGTAGTTAAGGTCCATGAATCTTCTGTCCATGCCAATAGCCTTGGGTGCCCTATTCCAGTAGGACTGTGATTTGGGCTTAGGGTTAAGTATGTCTGGACCCCAAGATCAAGATAACCTAGTCTGACCCACTAGTCCATTGTACGTCTTTTAGGATTGCTGACTGGATGTTCAGTTCCAAGAATAAAGTAATAAACACAAAACTGGCAAACCCAAAATATAAAAAATAGAACCTTACCAACACACCTGATTGTCCATACACATCTGTGTGGCAGACTTTCTAGCAGTTTGGTGAACCCTGAGGAATCTTGGGAAATAGGTCCAGGGGCTGCCTGTCTTCTGAGAAGAGAAAGTAGAATAGAGAAATAGGAGAGTCCCCAGTTCAGAGTTATGTTGCAAAGTTTTGGTCTCTCTCTCTCTCTCTCTCTCTCTCTCTCTCTCTCTCTCTCTCTCTCTCTCTCTCTCTCTCCCCCTTTCTTCCTCCCTTCCTTCCTTTTCCATTTTCCCTCCCTCCCTACCTCATACCCTTCCACATTAAATCCAGGGACATTCTACCTCTGAGCTAGACTCCCAGTCCTAAGAGTCTCACTAAGTTGCTAAGACTAGCTTCAAACCTGCTATCTTCCTGTCTCAGCCTCCCAAGTATTAGATTACAGGTCTATGCCACCATGCCTGGTTTAACAAAAACATACTCTCACTGTTTCTGCTGGTTTTGTTTTTGATGGGTTATGGTGAAAAACCAAGGTGGATGTGTCATTTATCTGGAAAACACATCAATGTGCTCTGTTCTTGAAGGAGATATCGAAGCCTCGTGAGGTAAGTTGCTGTGCAGCATAAAATAAGAGTTGTGTGTGACTCCCCCTGGCATCCCTGGAGATAAAGGCCTCCTGGGAAGGGAGGTATAGGACAACAGTCTCTGAGAGAGGTGGCCCTCGCCACCTGGCAAGAGATCTGAACCTAGCACCAAGAAATGGCAACTATTTCTAGAAACAAGAGGTTTGATACTGAATTTCACGTTTCATTCTGTACTTTCATGCATTATCTGCTGCATACAATACCATATCATCTTGGGGAATGGGGTGGGAAGAGAGGTGTTGTGTCTCCATGGGGTTTTGGTAGAAAGAGACAGAAGCCTGAGGCTTCTAAGCCCCATGCCAGAGGTAGGTGCTACAGAAAGAGGCCGGGTAAGCAACTGCCTGATGATCCTCAGGCCCTCCCTCACCCTTCAGGTTGGGGGTGCTGGTCTCTGTGAATTCATCTGAGTTTATGGCTTAGCTGTAATTATTTGACTATTAGAGAATGAAGAACACCAAAAAACCCTGGAAAGCCTGGGGACATTGGGGTTACAAAAGAAACATGCACATCTACAAATGCTACCTATTTAGAGGTATTATACATTTCTAGTCTAGTAGAGAATCAAATGAACATATTTAAGAGATGGAGACCACAAGAAGTGAGACTTGAAGTTACATTTTTATTGAGATATATGGTGAGAGCCTTTTGTTTCAAAATTAAAACTCATTTTGATGAAAGCTCTTGATTCGTGAAAATGTTCATGCACGTGGGGTGGATTTTGCTGCATGCATCTCAGACAAAACGCCTTTCATTCCTTCCACCTGCCAGTTGGGCAACACTCTCCAAGAGGAAGGAGGAAGCTCCTTCCAGAGTCCTGCCAAAGACATCAGCGCAGGTCCTGGGGCAGAGCTCTGGTCCCCGCAGGCCTCCACTGAGCAGAGGGAAAGTAGGAGGGAGAGAGATACTGAGTTTAAAGAACGAAATGAACCGACCTGGTTCTTACTGTAGCCTGACTGTGGTTTTCCTTGGCTGGTATTGTTTGCCCGGAGGAGTAAACAGGAGGCCCTGTGCCCTTCCAAAATGGTCTTTTCTTATCTGAGTTTTTATTCTTTAAAAGCAAACTTGAAAACAAAACTCTTTTATTATAAAGACATATATGGGCAGATGGGAAGGGTTTTGCCAGGCACCCACCATAAGGCTTCTACCTAGTATAGCTTTCTTTTTCATTGCATTAAAATCAATGCAGCATTGAATTTCTCATCTTAACCATTTTAAGTGTACAGCTCAGGGGTGTTGAGTATATTTGCGCTGTTGTGCAGCCGTCACCACCGTCCATCTTCAAGACTGTTTCATCTTGCAAAACCGAAACTGAGCCCATTAATCACTAACACCCCACTCCTTTCTGCCAGCCCTTGGTAACTCCTGTTTTACTTTTAATCTCTGAATTTGACCACTCTAGGTATTTCTTATAAGTAGAATCATATAATATTTGTCTCTTTGTGAGTGGTTTAGTTCTCTTAGCATAATGCTTTCATAGCTTCTCCAAGTCATAGCATGTGTCAGAATTTCCTTCCTTTTACAGATTAATAATATTCCAGTGTGTGTGTGTGTGTGTGTGTGTGTGTGTGTGTGTGTGTGTGTATTTGTTTATCCACTCATCTGCCAGTGGACACTTGGATTGCTTTCACCTTTCTGCTATCCTGCATAATGCTGCTATGAACATGTGTGCAAATCCCTAGGACTATCTGACTGACTTTCCCAGGCAAACACAGGACTTGATGGAGTTTGGGAAAAGATTTCTTTCATTAGACCAGATAGATTTGTGTATATATGTTATAAAAAAATAACCTTTTCTTCCACTAAATATCATCAGAAGTGACTAGGATGATACTTAGTAATGCACACAGAACTAAGTAATGCACACAGAACATTACTTCACTGAATGAATAATTTAGACATTTTCAAAACTACTCAATGTAAGAATCGAAATCATACTTGGGGAAAGGAAGGCATGGCCACCATGACCCAGGTTTGGACTGTCACAGACCAGCACCAAGAAACCAAGTAAGGAGAAGCTATTATTCAGCTTTGAGTATACACAATACACCCGTGTAAGTGACTAGATAAAAGTTAAGAAAGCCCCTAATTCCAGCAGCGTTGTCTTGAGTATGTTGGGGCTTGGGCTTTTAACTCATGATGAGACAGTAGGAATTAGTTGGGAATAAGTTGGGAATGAGGTCACCTTGACCCGGGCTTATCCCATCTCATTGCATAGTGACATATCTCAGACAGTTAGTGGCAAACTCCACATGGACCACATGATGCTACAGAGAATATTCCACTTCTTGGCACAGTTTGCTGTTGGTCCAATAGCAGTGCCACAGATTCACATCTCTGACCAACAGAGGATGCTCGGCAGCCACGCGTGTTTAAGACTGATAGGGCTCAGAAACCGATACCAGGACCTGGACCCACTTGCCCGGGGGCAGTCACCCTGCCCATCTGCCTCTAGGGAGTTATGAAGCTTCTCAGTTGCTTTTCCTTACACGCCTGCTCTCATTTTCCTTTCAACCAGCTTCCTTTGGTTACTCATTTTGACTCTGGCTCAATAATGCCACCAACTGTGGTTTTCCCAGGGCACTTTTCTTGGCCGCAGAGTTCGTTGCCAATCGTGTCTGCATCTCTCACTTCAGGGTTTTGAAAGAGACTCTGATTGGCAAGCTTTTGAAACCATTGCCCAATCCAAGTCACCTAGTGCTGTGGGGGATGGTAGGAAAAGTGGGGAGGATGGTGGTGGGAATCTCATGGTCCGCAGGATGGACCTTTTTACAGACTCTGGTGGGCAGCCCGTAAAACAAGTCTCAAGCTCTGGTTGAAAGCAAGTTGGATGAAGGAACAAGTTGATTGAAAATGAAGAGAAACCTCCTTGCCCAGCTCTCAGCCCTGGCACTGCTTAGACTCCATCCCTCCTTGTGCAATATGCGGCCCTCTAGACATGACTCATTTGCTGGGGAGACTGTAAAACCTCCACAGAAATGGAGCATTGTGATTTTGTTGTTCTTTTATGGAAGGTCCTTGGTTATATTGATTAATTAGCCGGTTAATTAACTCATCAACCTACAAATGTTTTTCAAATGCTGACCATGTGCCAGGCGCTCTGCTTTGTCCCTTCTCCGCAATGCACACAGCCTATTAGAGCCTTGAGCACATTTCTGTTGGGAACCCAGGCAAGAGTGTGGGGAGAACTAGCCCAACTCCCAGGCCCTAGCCAGCTTTTCCTATGTTGTCTTGTTTAATCCACTTGGCTAGCCCAAGTGTTCGGCCTGAGGTTTTCCCTGCTGTGGGGAGACATCTAAGGCTTCGAAAGGTAGGTAGAGCATCCAGGTCACACAGCTAGGAAGTGAAGCACCCAGGCATGATGCCCCAGATAGTCTTTTGCAAATCTTGCCATTTTTGCATGACTTCAGGCTGTCTCAAACCAAAGCATAAATTCTTCCTGTTCTAGATTTTTGCACAGCTCTTGGTGAAGCTGTGCAGGCAGGTATGCAGAGAACTGAAATACACACTCTGTGTGGACAGAGCTCTAACCCCCTTGAAACTCTGAGTGTAACTCAGAGGCATCCATTTTAAATGAATTTTTCACATACGGTGTCATTTTAATGATTAATCTTTGAAATAATTTCATTATATTAATTTAATGAAATAAAATTAATTTCATTTTAATGGCTTGGAAGGAAAGTAAAACATGAAAATGCGCTTGAAAAAAATGCAAGCAAGAGTCTATCTTTTGAAAAGTAGAACATTAGCTGGGCCTAGAGGAACGAATCTGTAATCTCAGTACTTGGGCGGCTGAGACAGGAGGATCACAGGTTCAAGGCCAGCTCCGCAATTTTTCGAGACACCTCAGCAACTTAGCAAGACCCTCAGCAATGTAGTGAGACTCTGTTTCAATGTAGCAAGACTCTGTTTCAAAATAAAAAATAAAAAGGGCTGAGGGTATAGTTCAGAGGTAGAATGTCCCTGGGCTCAATCCCTAGTTAAGAACAAAACAAAATAGAAAACAGTAAAGCATTTACAATAGTCTTAAAAAAAACCCGCAAAATATTTAAACTTTTAAAATTTCTTCAGATAGCCAAGTGTGGTGGCACACCCCTGTAATCTCAGCACTTGGGAGACTGAGAGAGGAGAATCGTAGGTTCAAGACCAGCCTCAGCAACCTGATGAGACTCTGTTTCAAAATAAAAAATACAATAGGGCTGGAGGTGTAGCTCAGGGGTAGAATGCCTCTGGATTCAATTCCCAGGACCAAAAAAAACCCCCAAAACTCTTCAGATAGACATTATGTTAAATTCATTTCAGTCATATAATTTAATTTATCTTCATTATCAACTCACTTATTCTTTTTTTGTGTGTGTGGTACTAGGGATGGAAGCCAGGGACATTCTACCTCTGAGCTACACCACTAGTCCTATTTTATTCTTTATTTTTGAAACAGGGTCTCATAAGTTTTGGAGGGCCTCACTAAGTAGCTGAGGCTGGCTTTGAACCCGGATCCTCCAGTCTCAGCCTCCCAAGTACTAGGATTACAAGTGTGCTCCATCACACCCAGCTCGACTCACTTATTCTTAAAGGAAATTACATTCTCCTTACTTTTCTCTCTCTGAATTTTTCTCTAGTTCTAGTTTCCATACAATTATTTTAAACTGTTTTTGCAGCAAAGATATACAGGACTTAAAAATCATTTGAGACATTCAAAAAAATGTTATCACCCAGTATTTTCAATTCAGTTATTAGAATAGACCCATGATGTTGCTTCATTCAAAATACTTCTACATGAACTGTCTTGACATTTCAACCTAATAACTGGAACAGACATTACAACCTGGACCTTGCGCAGGCTGGGAGGCCAGTCCTCCAATCCTCCACGGGGCTACAGTTCTATTTAACACCTGGGTCGGCATAAAGGAGCAGGTCAACTGTGTACATGAACAGGACTAATTGTTTCTATTTTTTTTTTTTTTTGAGAGGGAATGATATTAGAGATTGAACGCAGAAGCATTCTACCCCTGAGCTACACTTTGTGTAGCTTTTTATCTTTTATTTTGAAGCCGAGTTTTGCTAAGTTGCTGAAGGTCTTGCTAAGTTACTGAGTCTGGCCTCAAGCCTGTGATCCTTCTGCCTCAGCCTCCCAAGTACTGGCATTACAGATGTGCACCACTGTACCAGGCTTCTCTTTAACTTTTTAATGCTATAGTTAATCAATAGTAACAGGAGTTGGAGTATACAAGTTGAAAGAAGAAGAAATAAATATATGCTCTTGGGAAAAAAGAGGAATCTCCAACTCTCCTGTCATCCTGCTGCCTCCATGGCTGCTCCGCCTCACGCGTCCTGGCCGAGGCCCTTGCTCACTTCCCAGCCCGTCACAGACATGGACGCATGCTCTCCTCTGACACAAGGGTCAGCAAATGATGGCCTGTGAGCCGCACTGGTCTGCCACCTCGGTTTGTATGACTCATGAGCTACAAATAGTGTTTCCACTTTTAAATGGTTGGGAAAAATGAAAAGATTTTATGGATTTAAAAATTAGATGGAATTTAAATTTTAGTGTCCCTAAAGAAATTGTTATTGACACACAGCCACACTGGATCATTTAAGTGTCATCTCTAGCTGTTTTTGCACTGTAGTGGCAGGTCTGAGAACTCTCAGCTGATGAACTCCTCTTATGATGGATGCACCCAGAAAATCAATCAGGAGGGAGCCCCCTTCCAAATCTGTTACATCAGTGTCCGTCCCCTTTCTTCTTCATCTTCTCTTCTGTTATGATGGACAAAGTTTCCCGCTCCCATGGAAGGTCGGATCCCAACTCCTCTAGATCCCAACCCTTCTTGCTCTTGTCGGCTATATTATCTCCACCACCTTTTTTATTCCATTTCTGCTAGATTGTTCTTACCAGTATTAAAACTTTGTGTTAGTCAGCTTTCCACTATTATAACAAATACCGGAGATAATCAACTTATAGGACAAAAAGGTTTCTTCTGGCTCACAGTTTTGGAAGTTTCCATCCATGTTACTTGGCCCTGCTGCTTTTGGGCCTGTGTTGAGGCAGCACATCTCAGCGGAAGTGCATGGCAGAGGAAGCTGGTCACCCCATGGCAGCCAGGAAGCAAAGAGAGAGGAAGGAGCTAGGCCCTCGATATCCCTCTCAAGGGCACGCCCCAATGACCTAACTTCCTTCCACTGGGCTCCACCTCCTACAGGTTCTACCCTCTTCCAATAGCACCACCTGGGAACCAAGCCTGGACACATGGGGCCTTTGGGAGATACTAAGACCCAAACTCTTAATGAGTAACATGCTCTAAAATCATTTCCTAAAGTAGTCCCCTTGACCCAGTTGGCACAACACCAGCTCTTCCCTGTTACTCAACTCCCCTCCTAGGGACATGTGTGGAAACTAATCCTTAGTGCCTGTGTTGATTTTTGGGGGGGGGGGTGCTTTAAGAGGTGATTAGGTTATGAGGACAAGGATCCATGCCATTATCATGGAGTGTGCTATGAAAGCAAGTTTGGCCTCTTCTTGTTCTCTTGCCCTTCTGCCTTCTGCCATGGGATGGCACAGTGTGAAGACCTTCGCCAGGAGTGGTTCCCTTGATCTTGGACTTCCAGCCTCCAGAGCTGTAAGAAATACATCTCTGTGCTCTATTAATAACCTCATCTCAGGTATTCTGTCACAGTGGCACAAAATAGATGAAGACAACCATTCACATGCAAATCACTCCTGAGATATTTCCAGCCCTGATTTTCCCCTGAGATCTAGACTCAGGAGCTACTTACTGGACACCCTCATTGGGATATCTAATAGGCATTTCAAATGTAGAACCCTCAGCTTTCTACCACGAACTTGTTCCTCCAGTAGTCATTTTCAGCTCAATAAGTGGAACTACAAGGGAGTCAGTTGCTGGGGCCAAAAGGACAGAAGTTATGTGTGCTTTTTTTTTTTAATTCTTTATTTTGAAACAGGGTCTCACTAAGTTGCGGAGGGCCTCACTAAATAGCTAAGGCTGTCCGAGAACTGTGTATCCTCCGGTCTCAGCCTCCCAAGTACTGGGATTACAAGCATGCACCACCACGCCTGGCGATGCTAAGGATTGAACCCAGGGGCATTCTATCTCTGAGCTATACTCCCAGCCCTATTTTATTATTTATTTGGAAAGAGAATCTCACTAAGTTGCTGACATGTGCCACACATCTGGCTGAGAATTGTTTTTTCAGTTACCCCTTCCCTGCCCACCCAAATCTGGCTCACCAGTAATTCATGCCCACTCTAACTTACAAATGTGTCCTCGAATCTACTGACCTCTTCCATCTCCATGACTGTCAGCCTGGCCTACATCCGTATGTCTGGCATCTGAGCCCCTACAGAAACCACTATCAAGTTGACCTCTCTTTCCACCCTTGCACCTTCCCCTCAGTGTGATCTGACTCCTGCCCGTTTCCCCAAGCTCACCTGCTACCTCTCTCCTTCGCTCCCTACTCTCTAGCCTGCTGCCCGAATCTTGGCCATATCCACTCCCATCTGGGGACATTGTTTAAGTTCCTTGAAGGCTCCTCCCTCATGTCCCAAATTAAAGCAGAACTTTTAGTGCCTGCACTCCATACCCTTTGTAAATTTTTTTCTTAGGACCATCACTATGAATACATGTTTATTGAGGGTTTTTTTGGTATCAGGGATTGAACCCAGGATATTCTACCTTTGAACTACACTCCTAGCCCTTTTTATTTTGTTTTATTTTTGAAACAGGACCTCACTAAGTTGCTGAGGTTGGTCTTGAGCCTGTGATCCTCCTTTTTCAACCTCCCAAGTACAGGGATTACAGGGGTGTGTCACCATGCCAGAATGTTTGAATTCTTCCCTTGTATTTTGTCTTTCTCCTCCACAATGCAAGCTCTATGAAAACATACTTATCACAGGTTCTCAGCTCCTAGAACTACACTTGCTCTTAGTCAATATTCTGAATATTGATTGACTTTTTTAGTTTCAAGACTATCATACATTTTTTAATCTGTGTATGAGTGTGTGTGTGTGCGTGTGCGTGTGTGCAGTGCTGGGGATCAAACTTAACACTTGCTAAGAAAACTCTATCACTGAGCTCTATTCCTAGTCCATGTTTTTTTTTTATCATTATCTATACAAAATATGTCTCCACATTTGTGTCAATGTACTAATTTTGTATGCTACTTTCCCCACTCAACATACAAAGGTATTTTACAGATTATTTAATCATATTCATAAACACCCTTTTAATGATTGCATCATACTACATTCCATGGTTGTTTGCTTTGGTTTATTTCACTGTAATTTGACATTTACAGTCAAATTTCTAATTTTTCACAGTTATAAGCAACCTCTTCGATCATTCCTCTGTGTGTGTGTGTGTGTGTGTGTGTGTGTGTGTGTGTGTGTGTGTTGCCCTGTTTTGTCTGTGTCTCTAGAAGTGTGTAAACGGAGGCCCATGATACTGCAGCAGCCTGAGTCTGGACTGCAATTAGCATTTGAATTAGTGACATGAGGATAAGCAGGTGATTAACCCATTTAACAGCTGTTGAATGGTGTTAAATAGACACTGTCTGACAGCTTGAGCTTCAGATATAGGTTTATTAACAAATGATTAAGGAGGCGAAAAAGAAAAGAACGATTTTTTTTTTTTAATAAGTGAAAACAGGATTTCAAAAACGAAGTCTTTTCAAGGTGCTTTAGACCAAACTAAACTAAACTGACTCTAACTCCTAAATCAAGTTGCTTGTTTAAAAAGTGAAAAGCACAAATAACCACATTTCATGCTTCCTGCCTTTTGTCTGAACAGCTTGGAGTGATTTATAGATACCCTTACAATACCTCTTCAGTTAGGCAAGAAACACCTATGCTACTGATTCAGTACCGGCATTTTGCTTCCTGGGAAGCGAAGTCAAAGAACTGCCCAAAGACTTAACAGGATTGCGTTCAGAAGTAGAAGAGACAAAATTAGAACTCACAACTCCAGACTCGAAGCATTAGCTTCTAAAATAATCGCCCCCCCCTCCCCCTTTTCTTTCTTGGGGAAGACTGTATTGACATTTTTTGTTGTTGTTTTTTTAGGTACTGGGGATTGAACTCAGGGGCATTCTACCTCCAAGCTATACCCCCAGCCCTATTTTTATTCTTTATTTGGACACAGGGTCTCACTAAGTTTCGGAGTGCCTCACTAGGTAGCTGAAGCTGGCCGCGAACCCGGATCCTCCAGTGTATTGACATTTTTAGAGTCGGTATCAGGTGAGGAGATTTTTATTGTGCGTGATGTTTATCTTGACAGTTTTCCTTTAATTGCCTGTTTTGGAGTAGAGCTGTGGGACCCCCCCCCACACACACACACAGTCTGGCAGAACATATTATTACTGTGATTCACTCTGTTTTCATGTATATTTAAGTTTCTTGATTTGTTTTATTTTGCAGTGCTGGGGATTGAACCCAGGATTTCACACATGCTAAGCATGTGCTCTACCTCTGAACTACACCCCCAGCCAGCTTTTGGTTTCTTTGCCTTAAGTTTTAGGTTTGTGGACTTAGGGTCAAAGCAGATGTAAAGCCGTCACAGGCTATGACATTTCAACCAGTAGTTTAGGTTCTTTAGAAGTTCTACAAATCTCAGCAAAACTTAGCTAAAACTGAGCCAGCCTTCTTGGAAAAGTAGCAGCAAAACCTTCTTAGCAAAAGTCATGCTGAGAACAGTGTGATTTTTTTTCCCCCCTAGTTCTGGGGATTGAACCCAGAGGCCTTCTACCTCTGAGCTATACCCCCAGCCTGATTTTATATCTTATTTGGAAACAGGGTCTCATTAGGTTGATAAGAGTCTCACTACTTTCCTAGGCTGTCCCTGAACCTGTGATCCTCCCATCTCAGCCTCCCAAGTACTGGGATTACAGTTGTGCACCACCACACCTGGCAACAGTGTGACTTTAATAAGTGCAAATGCTATTTTTCCCTAGCATATGAGTGTGTGTATTTAGGCTTTGAGTTCCACTCGGACTTTCCCAATATAATGCTCAGAAATGAGTGTTATTTATTCCTTACCACTCCCCCCGCCACACACACTAGACACAGTGTTTTTCCTGTCAGAGGAATAAAAATCATTATCCTTAAAAAGTTGATTTTTTATTTTTGTGATTAGTGAAAAAGTAGAAGTTGATACCTCACAAAATGCAGTACTGAATTCTCTTTATCAATCAAGTAGCTATGCTAGTGTTTGAATCTAGGCGAGATCAGTAAACTCATCTGTGGCTAGGTTAACTTCTAGAAAGAATGTGATTGCTTCCTTTCATTTTTTTTTCCATGATCAGTAGAATAGTCTAAGGATTAGATCACCCTGAATGATAATCTGGTACTTTATTTGCTTACAAGAGAGAAGTCATCTTTTATACTTTTGGTGACCTGACGGTAGTGAGGAGGGTTAGAATAAAGGTGGATTAAATTAGATAGTTATTGTATGTATGTCCCAAATACTGTGTGGGACACACAAAAACTTATTCATTGTGTTTAAATTTATTGAGTTAAATTGATAAGTTTGGCCTAAATCTGTCTCCCTCCTACTCAATGATAAAATTTGGCCCAAAGTGGCCTCCATATATGGTAAAGTGAAACCTGGCCTGATACCTAAGCAAGTTGTAATCTAACCTATGAGTGAGTCTCAGCCAATCATAGTTAGCTAGACTTCCAACCAATCAGAGGTTGAAAGCTGCCTAAACATGACCATTTAAGGCAAATGCTGACTACAGCCAATCAGATTTTTCTATTTGTTACTTTCCTTTCACTGACTATAAATATAGCCTGCACAGGTGGTGGGGTAGGGGCATTATGAACCCACTCCCCTCCAGAATACTGCCTGTTTCTAGAACCTTTTTCTTGTCCAAATAAACTTTGTTAAATTTAACTCATTCCAGGTTTTTCGTTAACAGTTGTTTCTCTGAGAATCACATTTAGTTGGGCATCTCTATTTTTTATTTGCTAGTCAGGTTAGCTAGGCAGGTTACTGATAGAAATTCTTTGCTGGCTGGGCATCTTGGGAGTTTCCCCAGCATGCTCTGCAGAAGGAGAGAGGCTCCATGAGGTTTGGACCTGAATTGGCTTGCTTTTCCAATGGTTTGCTGCCCTTCTCCCCATGAAAAAGATGAGAGCAATGTTTATAAAGATCTCTCTTATGGTCAGTAATACACAAAGAAAATAACTGCTTGAAATGAGCCCCAGTAGTCGTCAACAAATGCCTTCAGACCATTAAGACAAGGCAGAGGGGCAGGAGGAGAGAGACAATCTGCAAAACGTAGTGGTCAGATGTTCTGCAGTAGTCTTTTCAGCAAGGAAGAAACACAGCACCGATGTGTGACGTTTCATACCCTGAACCATGCTCATGCTCAGAGGAAGCTTTTCAATGTGTTTCCTCTGTGGGTATCTGGGCTTTTGTTTTCTGTTGTGTTTTGCACAGGAGCTGGAAAGCTAACTCCCCCAAAGTGAACTTCCTCGCCTTCTATAAACTGACCCCTGGTGGTTGCTATAGCAACTGCACAGAGAGACTAATGAGCTGTGTAAACAAGCCAGATTCCCAGTGCCTGGGCTAGGCAAGCCCTCAGAAAAGAGGGAGAGAGAACGGGAGGAATAGGATGTGCCTGAGAAGTGGCCCTTGGGAAGAGTCGGAGACGCTGCAAAGTCTCCACTCGCCTCCCCCTATTCTCTCTCTTCTCTCCCTCTTGAATTCCCACCAGCCCCGGGGAGGAGACTAGGGGTGGGAGGGCAGCATGCAGGGGCCTGCCTTTGATGGCGAGGAACTGAACACCAGACAACTGAGAATGAAATCCAAACATTTACCCAGAGCCCCAGGCTAGAAATGTGCCAACCTGACCCTGAAAAACAAACAACCTGTGTCGCTGCCACACCTGCCACAGGCCCGAGATGCTGTTGGTGCCAGAGGAAAGGGCCCTGCAGCCCTTGGGTCCTCCCTGGTTTGATAATTCAGGCCAAAGTGGAGCAGAAGTGTGAAGATGTCTGAGACTTGTGCTCTGTGGTGATGCTGTTTCCTTTTGGGGGGAGGAAGGATGGATGGAGAAAGGCCATCCTAAAATACACAGTCTCTAAGAGTTTCATAATTACACACACACACACACACACACACACACACACACACACACACAATTTTTCCTTTCTGGGAATTTGCTACTTGCAGAAAACTTTTTGCACATAATAGCAGAGGTTCCAGTATTTTCAGTTTTTTTTGGTTAACTGTTTCCCACCCTCATCTAGATTGCAATAAAGAAAGGAAGTTGTGGTACAATGTACCTGACACCGTTTAATGGTGTGATGTACATTGTACCACAACTTCCCTTTAAGTCTCCTAAAAAGATGATCCAAGTAAGGTGGGAAAATGGGTAGAAGTCCTTTATTTCTGTCTTTAACATTGCAGGTAGAGGTTCTCATTTCTTTCTATGAAAACCAATGTTTTCTTAGTCCCTCTGATAGGAACTCTAGTAGAGTGAGCTATCTTTACAGTCTGTACTGAACACATACAGACTGTTTTCTTGTCATTATTCCCTAAACAGTATGGTAAAACACCTATTTGCCTAGTGTGTGTACTGAATGGGGTGTTTTATGCCGTGTAGAGATGCTTTAAAGTGCAGGGAGGATGTGAGTATGTTATACGTAAATACTATATAAGGGGTTTAAGCATCTGCAGATTTTCTGTCTATGGCGGGTCCTTGACCCGTCTCCTGAAGATCCTGTGGGAGGACTGCACTTTTTTTTTTCAGTACTGGGGATTGAACTCAGGGGCATTCTACCTCCGAGCTATATCCCCAGCCCTATTTTTTATTCTTTATTTTGAAACAGGGTCTCACTAAGTTGCCGAGGGCCTCATTAGGTAGCTGAGGCTGGCCGCGAACCCGGATCCTCCGGTCTCAGCCTCCCAAATGCTGGGATTACAAGCGTGCGCCACCACGCCCGGCTTTTATTTTCTAATTAATTCTTCAGATGAAGAATCTGACATGAGGGAGATTAGATGACTCCTTTACAGACCAATTCTGGGTTTAAAGTTTTGGGTTAAAATATATTATCAAGACATGAGCTGCTCCTTTTTCTGAGGTATCAATTCCCTATATTGATATAAATCTAGATGGCAAAGAACACATCTATAAGCTATACTTTACACATAAGCTTTTTACAACTAATGTATAAAATAGAGCATTTCCTCCAACACATTCAAATACCTTCTACCTAGTATTTTTCTTTACATCATCTTTTCATAATAGATGACCAGGCTGGGCATGGTGGCGCACGCTTATAATCCCAGTAATTGGGAAGCTGAGACTGGAGAATCTGGGTTGGCGGCCAGCCTTAGCTACTTAGTGAGGCCCTCTGCAACTTAGTGAGACCCTGTTTCAAAATAAAGAATAAAAAATAGGGCTAGGGGTGTAGCTCAGAGGTAGAATGCCTCTGGGTTCAATCCCTAGTACTGCCAAGTCCTATTTTTAAAATTTCCTTTCCAATTTTTGAGTCATCTTCTTTCTGTGTCTTGCATTTGAATGTTGCCACTATTTTCCTTTCAAACCGTGTTAATAGCTATCACCCACAGCTGGTATGTGTTAAGTTTATTACTATCCCAGCTGGGTGCTGTTGGCTGTACCTGGGAAAGGAGGCATCTCTGTCCATAAATTCAGCTGCTAAAAGTTTGTACCATCTGCCGGGCATGGTAGTACACATCTGTAATCTCAGTACTTGGGAGGCTGAGATAGGAGAATCACAGGTTCAAGGCCAGCTTTGGCAACTTGGTGAGACCCTGTTTCAAAATAAAAAATAAAATAGGGCTGGGGGTATAGCTCAGAAGTAGAATGCCTCTGAGTTTAATCTCCTGTAAAACACACACACACACACACACACACACACACACACACACACACACACACACAGTTTAGGAAGGAAATCTGGGACACTGATGTACCTCCTCAGGGAAAATAGGAAATTTATAAAAAATAACAATACTAGAAATTTAAAAAAAAATCATATGATAGTAATTGTACCTTTATTCACTCTAAACTAGAGCTGCCCAGTAGAAATAAAATGTGAGCCACATACATAACTTTAGTTTTCTAGAAGCCACATTAAAGAATAAAAGGACTCAGCTACCTAGTGAGGCCCTCCACAACTGAGTGAGACCCTGTTCCAAAATAAAGAATAAAAAATAGGGCTGGGGGTGTAGCTCGGAGGTAGAATGTCCCTGAGTTCAATCCCCAGTACTGCAAAAAAAAAAAAAAAAAAAAAAAAGAATAAAAGATAAAAGGAAACAAATCTTGGTCCATAAAAGATATGCAAATGTCAGCCGGGCATGGTGGCCCATGCTTGTAATCCCAGGCTGAGACAAGAGGATCTGGGTTCGCTGCTGGCCTCAGCTACTTAGTGAGGCCCTCCTCAACTCAGTGAGACCCTGTTTCAAAAGAAAGATTCAAAAATAGGACTGGGTGTGTAGCTCCGAGGTAGAACGCCCCTGGGTTCAATCCCCAGTAACACACACACACACACACACACACACACACACACACACATACACACACACACACACACACACAAATGTCCAACAAGCATATGAAAAGATGCTCAACCATTAGGGAAATGCAAATCAAGGCCACAATGTGATGCCACCTCAAATCCAATAGGGTGACTGCTACAAAAGAGTTAAATATAAAATGATTGACTAAATCCATTTCTGCATATGTACTCCAAGGAAATAAAAGTTGGGACTCATATCTGTACACTCATCTTCATAGCAGCATGATATATGGTAGCGAAAAGGTGGAAGGAACCCAGGAGTCCAACAACAGGTAAGCAAAATGTGGCCCATACGCACAACAACATTATTCAGCCTTAAAAGGATAAACAAGCCGGGCGTCGTGGCGCACGCTTGTAATCCCAGCATTCGGGAGGCTGAGACCGGAGGATCCAGGTTCAAGGCCAGCCTCAGCTACCTAGTGAGGCACTCCGCAACTTAGTGAGACTCGGTTTCAAAATAAAGAATAAAAAAATAGGGCTGGGGGTATAGCTCGGAGGTAGAATGCCCCTGAGTTCAATCCCCAGTACTGCAAAAAAAAAAAAAAAAAAAGAAATAGGGCTGGGGGAGTGGCTGGGAGGTAGAATGCCCCTGGGTTCAATCCCTAGACCCCCCCCCCGCCCCCCAGCCACACATACACACTCAGAAAAAAATTGCAACTTAGTGAGACCCAGTTTCAAAATAAAGAATAAAAAATAGGGCTGGGAGTGTAGCTCGGAGGTAAAATGCCCCTGAGTTCAATTCCCAGTACCGCAAAACAACAACAACAACAAAAAACGGATAAACAAAATACGGTCTTAGTATTTTAATGAAATATGGTCAAAATATTTTATTTAGCCTTAACAAGGAAGGAAATTTGGACACAGGCTGCAACTTGAATGAACCTTGAGGACTTTATGCTAAGTGAAATAAGCCAGTCGCAAGAAGGCAAATATTTTATGCTTCACTTACATGAGGTAGCTGGAATAGTCAAATTCATAGAGACAGAAAGAATAATTGCCAGAGGCAAGGGAGGGGAAGTGGGGAATTATTGCTTAATGAGTAAATGGTCCATTTTAGAAGATGGAGAAATCCTGGAGGTGGATGGTGGTGATGATGGTACAGCAATGTGATGTGCTAAGCAATACTCATCTGCACATGTAAAAATGGGCTAGGATGGGTGGTAGGTTTTGTTACATACATTTTGTACAATAAAAAAAGAATAAGTTCAATAGTATATCACATTTAACCAATAGAAGCACAGTATTATTAATTTAACTTGTAATCAATATTAAGAGCATTATTAATGGGATAGTTTACATTCTTTTTTCCCCACTCAGTCTTTGAAATCCCATGTGTATTTATACTTTTGATGTCTCGGCGGCCACATGTTAAGCACTCAATAGCTACATGTGGCTAGTGGCACCATATTGGATGTGTTGTTTAGACAGTGTCTGGTGGGAATGACTTCAAGGGCTCCTTAAAGTTGTTCCTTCACCCTCAGGTTTCTGAAGGCCATGGGCTGAGATTTTGATGATTTTGATTTTGAGATAGGAAATGCCAACCTTTTTCTTTCTCCATGTCCTCAGTCATAACACAGAATACTTCTGTGACCAGGTACTTGGTTTTTCCCACATTCAATTTTCTGACATCACTGGGGTGTCCTAAGATTCAGTTCACTTCCACACCATCTACCTGGAAATGGCATCAGATCACAAGACTGCCCTCCACTTCAGATACAAGTATAAGGAGTAGGTTCCCAGGTCACCCACAACTTCTGTCTGACTTGAATACAAGTGTGAGACTCCTACCATCCCCTTCTTGGGTCCGATCAACTTTTAGAATGACTCACAGAAGTCACAGAAACATTACTTAATTTTCCCCATTTGTTATGAAAGGATACAACTCAGGAATGGCCAAATTGACGAGGGACCTAGGCCGAGGTACAGGAGAAAGTGTGCAGAGAATGCATGCCCTCCTGGCTGTGCCCACCTTCTCAGCATGCGCATGTGTTCTTATCCACCAACATGGAAGCTCCCTGAACCCCATAGGTCAGGGAGGATTTTTATGCAGGCCTCATCACACAGGCATGATCAATTATTAACTCACTCTCCTGCCCCTCTCCCTTGACCAGAGGATAGGTGTGGGGTTCAAAGTCCCAAGCTTCTAACCCCGGCTGGGTCTTTCTTGTGACCAACCCCCATCCAACAGTCCACCTAGAGTTGCTCATTAGAACAAAAGATGCTCCTGTCACCCTAGGAATCCCAAGGGATTTAGGAGCTCTGTATCAGGAACTGGATCAAAGACCAAATGCTAGCACAAAAGGGTTTGGGGAGTTTTGCACCAGGAATTGGGGACAAAGACTAAAATATCGATTTCTTGTTATAAATCATCATATCACACCATCGTACAGCAGGAGAGAGGACCTCGGCGCTCGCCCCCTCCTCGCTCCACGGCGGTGGGGAACTGGTAGGGTTCTGGAAGAGCGCATGCGCGCACCTTCCCAGCCCTCTGAACCTCCATGGAGTGTGCAGAAGCCCTGTGCTTCCAGAAACCCGCCTCTGACCTGCTGAGAACTGCAACTTGTCAGCATCCTGAGAAGAGAAGACTCCATGGAGCGTTGCCCCGAGGCCGAGTTGGGGAGATTTCCATTTTCATGGTTGTCAGTTCTTAGGATGGCAAGCGCTAGGTTTAAAGTAGGTTTTCTAAAACACCACCGACCAGCCAAGCATGTATGCAGAACGGATGGATGTCGGTCATCCATCCACAGGGGCTGGGTGGGGCCACCCTCTACCTGGTGTGTGTGTGTGTGTGTGTGTGTGTGTGTGTGTGTGTGTGTGTATACTGTGGAGTGCGCATGTTGGTAAATAAACAGGATGTGAGGAATACAGAGATACGGTCTTGTTTCAGTTTCTAGCATAGTTTTATGGCCTCGGGGTCAATTTCCTCCTCTGAAAAGTCAAGGAAGCCAGCAGTCACAGCCCTCTTATCTCAGAGGGCAGGGGGCTTGTGTTTCTCAAACGGGAGAGGAAGGGATGTGGCCGCCTAATCCTCTCCCTGCCCCCTCTGAAACACTCCCCCTCACCACAGATCTGGGTGCTCCTTGAAATTGCAAAATGCATCGTATTTGTTAGAATTGCAAAATGCATACTATTTGTTAGGCTGCCCTCCTGCCCTCCCACACTCTGCTGCCTGGTGCTCTGCCTGCCCCCCCCCCCTTTGTACTGGGATCTGAACCCAGGAGTGTTCTACCACTGAATTATACCTCTAGTCCTATTTTATTTTTTTTATTTTGAAACACGGTCTCGCTAAGTTGCTAAGGGTCTTCCTAAGGCCGGCCAGGAACTTGCAATCCTCCTGTCTCAGCCTCCCAATACTGGGGTTACAGGCACACCACTGTGCCCCACTTTGGTGGGTGCTGTTCTTATTTTAAAAACTCTAAGTTTGTTTGGCTGCATCAGTTCCTAGGAGACCCAGAATCGGGTGAGATCAGCGAGCAGGTATTGGAGGGGCACTATGCCCTCGACTCTGCAGGACAAAATTCTCCCTCCCAGGCCCAGCCCTGGGAGCCAGGCGTTGTGGGGTCCAGATACTTGGTGGAGCCTGTGGTTGGTGCTCGAGATAGAAGACCCAAGGCTCACAAGGATCATGGTGTTGAGGACGCTGCTTTTATGTCTCCCACAAATGGATGTCCCACAAAGCCTAGCTTCATAAGCATGCTTAGGATGTGTAATTGGAGCCATGTGGCGCCTGGGACAAGGGGCGTGGATAGGCAGGACTCGGGAGGAACCAGAGGCCTGCTTGCTGGAGAATTTTGAGGCTGTTACATTTGTACGGTAAGGGAGCATCCTTTGTGAGCAGGACTTGAGTCCAGGCAGGGAGCCCAGAACACAATGCCGGTCCTGCCAGCAGAGCCGGGAGTCTGGAGCACTGGCCACCATGGCCCCCGCATGGCAGAGGGACTCAGGGAAGCAAGCAATGCTCATGAAGCCAGCTGTTCGGTAGACAACCAGCATGGCTCATCGGTTGTGGCAGCCCTGCAAGTACTTTGTGGCCCTTCTGACCCCTTAAGGGTCTTCTGTGTGCCTGGTTGACTGATTGCATTAAAAAAATAAAAAAGGAAGAAAAAAGATCTTAAGTAAATATAGCAAAATGTTAAAGATGATTGGTGGGTACTTGGTCCTTTGCTCTGTTATTTCGGTGCTTATCTACATTTAAAAAATTATTTTGTAATTAAAAACATACATTTAAAAAGAAGGAACTGGGATATTTTTTCTTTTATCTGGTAGGAGCTGTTTTGGGAAGTCCATCTTACCCGTGCACTTTCAGCATGACGCCGCTGGCTCTCCCTTCCTCAATTGTGAGGATTCCAGGCAGGGCCCGGGATGGTTCTCCATCCCTGCCTCCGGCTCCCTCTGCACCTGGGCAGGGCAGCCGCACAGTCAAGGCTATGCTACACCAGGGAATCCTGATGCAGGCCTCCTGCAGCCTTTCCAGCTCTGCTAATTCCAAGATTGCACTGCCTCTGTGAGTGAGCTGTAAACATCGGCATGAATCATCAGGGAAGTTCACAGTCATCTCTCCCAGTTTCGTAAAATCTGAGGAACTGTAGCTCCACAGGGTGACCAGCCTGAAGCCGCAGAAGGAAGATAAATAACCTGGAGAAAAACTAAAGCTGAGGCGCTCCAGCTGGGCCAGCAGCCTGTGGCTCACAAGGCGGTTCGTTCTGTTCTGGAGGGACCTCTGCTCTTCCCTGTGATGCAGGGATTTCAGTGAGGCCTGACCAGTTGGCGGCTTCTCTGGGCAGCATGGCCTTCCTCTGGCCAGGACTGTAGGGTCACACTCCAGCGCCCAACTTAGTGATTCCCTGCAGGCCGCTCCGGGAAAGGGGCCAATAGTTCAGACATTCACAGAAGGTGGCTGGCGGCTCGGGAACTGGTAAGACTGGTTTCTAACCCCCGCAGCTGCTAGGAGATGCCAGGTGGACATGGTTAGCAGAAGCATTTGGGGGTAGGCAGAAGGCTGAGCCTGGAAAAGCTTCTGGAATCCCCAACTCTATTTCTGTTCATCCCCCCTGGATATTTTGCTTCCACAGTAGGAGCTTATGATGTGGCAGCCTCTTTGGGAATAAATAGTGCTAGGAATAAAATCCAAAAGTTTGGGTCCCCTTGGAGAGGGGTCTAATTTCACTCAAAACATTTGATTCTTAAAAAGTTAGGACCCCAGTCGGGCGTGGTGGGGCACGCTTGTAATCCCAGCATTTGGGAGGCTGAGACTGGAGGATCCTGCTTTTTGGCCAGCCTCAGCTACCTAGTGAGGCTCTCCGCAACTTAGTGAGACCCTGTTCCAAAATAACGAATACAAAATAGGGCTGGGGATGTAGCTCGGAGGTAGAATGCTTCTGAGTTCAATCCCCAGTACCGCAAAAAAAAAAAAAAAAAAAAAAAGTTAGGACCCCAAAACTTTTTTTTAGTATGAGGGATTGAACCTGGAGCCTCATGTTAAGCCAGGGAAGCTCTCTACCAGAGCTACACCCCGCGGAGACCCCTAAATATGTTGAAGCCAGTGAGTGTATGTGACTTGGATTTTTTAAACGTTCTCTTATGGAGGAAGTATATTTTTGTTTTTGTGTATCTTTTAAGTCAAGACGAGGAGCATAGTGACTGCATCATCATACATGAATTGCTGTAGTTTGGGGAAACCAGTGTTATTACTTACAGCATCTTGTCTCACAGCCCAGTGTTCTGTCAGGGGCTTGCGGACCAATTCTGTTCACTGCTCTATGACAGCGTCAGAAGAAAGCAAGTATTCATTGGCCTGGGCTATTCATCAGTTGTTTCTGAAGATGGGGAAATGCTTATTTTTATGACAACATCTGCCCCATCCTATCTTAATTTGCAAGGGATTAAAAAAAGAAAAGGAAAAAAGAGTCACTGCTGCAAAACATCATGTGGTTGTTTTGAAGCATGTGAATATTTGGGACAGAATGTCTTCTTCTTCAAAGTGCCTGAGAAGTCGGGCGTGGTGGTGCACAGTTGTAATCCCAGTACTTGGGAGGCTGAGACTGGAGGATCTCGGTTCGTGGCTAGCCTCAGCTACTTAGTGAAGCTCTCTGCAACTTAGTCAGACTCTGTTTCAAAATAAGGAATAAAAAATAGTACGAGGGGTGTAGCTCGGAGGTAGAATGCCCCTGGGTTCAATCTCCAGTACTGTAATGAACAAATAAAAAATAATTTTCTAGCAGTCTGACCTTTCATGCTGTCTCCAGATTGTATTTTCCCAAAGTCCTCGAAGGAGGAGCTGCTGTAGAGGCTGGTGCTAGGTGCTTGGGGATCCCACTGTCCACGTTGCTTCCTTCCTTCACAGAGTCCCGAGGACCTGCTGCCTCGTAGGGCATTGTTCTCCCCTTCCTCCCCCAGAGGAAAGTCCCCATTTTCTGGGCAGTGGTTTTCCACTCTTTCATAATCTATTATTGTGACCTCGAGAGGCAGACAGAGACAGCTTTGGCAGGCCGTGCTTTGCCAGTAGTGAAACCAGTATCACTGGTGTCTGTGTCCTGGTGCCCGACATCCTGCATCCTTCTGAAGCTGGTGCCTGCATCCCCACACAGAAGTAGAGTCAGAGGGAAGAGAGAGACCAAGAGTATCAAGTTATTTTTTTTCTAAGATGGTACCTGATAGGTTGGATTCTCACCCAAACCAGTTTATAAACACCATATTCTTGGTGCAAGAAAGTTCAGCTGATGTTGGAAGAAGAATTGTGGGACAGAGAAGCAAGTCCCGGTATGTTGGGGGCAGGGGTGGCGTGTCAGGAGGAGAGCAAAGAATGAAGGTGCGCCCTGCGGGGTGGCCAGCCAGGAACTCGCTGGGCTTTGCCCTGGGTGCCACACTCTCTGCAGCCTCCTTCTCTCTCTCCCTCTCTGCTCTGGTTGGTGTGGGCAGATGCTTCTGCAAAGCTTACTTCATCAGATGAAACCAGGGGGAAATCTGCTTTGCCACTAATTGGGCTTACTGCAGGCAATTAGGGTTAAGCTGGCATGAGGGAACTCTCAGACACTGGGATTTTCAAGTGTTTTTCATCATAGTCCTGGGAGATTCTTTTAGAATTCAAGCGGATGGAAATCAGATAGTGATGAAGAGTGTTAATATTTTAAATTCATTTAAATCAGGATGCTGTTTGCCTAGAAATAGCCAGTGCATGCATTGTATATATGTGTGTGTGTGTGTGTGTGTGTCATTTATATTTGTATATCTTTTTATGTATATGTATTTATATATACTAGACATATACCATATACTAAATATGCCCTTATTTCCTAGAGAGAAATATATGCCCACATATACATTCTGCACCATATACACCATACATTGTGTGTGTATGTATAATATGATGTGCATATGGTATGTATACTGATATATATAGATATAGATATTTCAGGTAAACAAGGGCATTTTATAATAAGTGCTCTGAGTCTTTCTTTTTTTAATCTTCTAAATTGCCTGACTCTAATTTCCATCTGTAGTCAGTCATTCTTCAATGATAAGGATAGAACAAATGATCCTGTGCCTTCTAGCCTTGAAAGGATTCTCTGTCTGCACTGGGCTTCCACGTCATCACCTCTTCAACACTTTAGGGGTGCTTCTGTGAGGCTGCTTTTCAAATCATAGACCCCGTACTTAAAAGCACATGCATCTGTTTTGCAAATGACCTGTTCAATCATTCCCCCTTCACTGACTATTTAACTACTTGGGTTGATCATGTCTTGTTTGCTTGCTGTCTGATGGCCCTGGAGACACTAAAGATAAAGGGGTACGGAGTGTGTGGGTGTCTTTGTGTGTTATAGGTGTGTGTGTGCCTCTGTGTGCTTGCGTGTGTCTCTGTATGTTGTCGGTGTGAGTCTGTGTGAGACACCCAGGAGCTCACAGCTCCTGAGCTCACCATGGACACTCACAGGCTCATGCAAACACACCCACAGGTACCACGGAAGTGCTTATTTCTACCTTGTAGCTTGGGCCACAGAAATCACTCCTCAAGCTATCCAGAGTCAGCCTCCTGCTTCCACTACAGCAACTGCCATTTATGTTTCCATTTCTGACATCCAGCGACCTCCAAGAGAGGAGAAACAGATACAGGCGACTGTTCTTATCAGCTAGTGACCTTCTGCAGAACCTCCAAGGGGTCTCTTCTGGGGCTCTGGCACAGAGCACAGAGAGCCGTGATGGGCAGGGGCAGGATGCTCCTCGGGATACAATGTCGTGTCAGGTTTTCTACTGACAAATGCAGTCTCCTCTGCCTCTGGGAATGATTCCTTCTGGATATTTTAGGCAGGATGCACATTTTTCAAGGCAAATCATTTCCTGCATTCCCTACTCCAGCAGTGGCTCTGTGTCTGAGACCTTCTATTCTATGTACTCAAGGCTAGATTGAAGTTTATAAGCAGTCCCTGCATCAATGCCAGGCCCCAGCGAGCTGGCTGATTCCTGTGACATCTGGATATGCAGACCCTCTGGAAGGGGACCACACAGGGATCAGAGAGACACAGGGGAAGTGGGGAGGGGAGATAGAGCAGCCCCAGGCCTCTCTGGCTCTGACCCTGATGGTTACACGTTCTCTACAGGGCAGGTGCAGCCTTCCTCCAGGCTCCTGGAGAACAGGTATGCAGGCAAACTAGGTGGCCCAAACTGAACAAGGACCTTGCCTGCCCATATGATCTGAGGCAGAACATTCTCGGATATGAAGGGCAGTGTTAATAACTGCTGAGGACTGCACTGAAGAAAACCAGAGATCAAGCCAGGTGTGGTGGCACATGCCTGTAATCCCAGTACTTGGGAGACAGAGACAGGAGGATCACAGGTTGAAGGACAGCCTTAGCAAATAGTGAGACTCTCAGCAACCTAGTGAGACCCTGTTTCAAAATAAAAACAAAAATGGGGGTGTGTCTTGGAGGTAATACCCCTGGGTTCAATCCCCAGTGCCACAGATAAATAAACAAACAAGCCCCCCCCCCCAAACAGATCATCCTGAGTGCAACTCTGTAGGGGCCTTAAAGGACAACACCTGTAGGCAGGACGCACTTTGGGGGCATCACAGGGCCTATAGCTCAGTGGAGGTGCGACTTTTGATCTCACAACTTTCCTCCCAATCCTCAAGGAGTAAATGCATGAGAATTCTGTCCATGCTGATGGTACTGGGACAAGGATGCTTGGAATGAAAATCAGTGATTGAAACAAATGCTAGAGAGTTGCTCAGCAAAGAAACAAAAAAATTTTACTTCTACAGAAGGGTGTGCAACTGACAAAAAGTCTGGCAAGCAAGCATACTGAGCAGGAAGTCTGCTCGGGTTTTAACCCTGATGTGATCCTGTCTCCTTGCCCTGATTGGTGAAGGCTTGGGTTCACAACTGTGCCATTGGCTAATTTAAAGACAGGCAGGATTTTTTACTTTTGTGGTTTGGCAAAGAAAAATAGTTGAAGATTCCAGGCAACCAGAATCTTAGCTTACATGAGGTAAAATTTTGGACTTCACTAAAATGGCTGCTTTCTGACCACCTGCTTGACAGAAGAGATTTTGTGCTTCTTGCAAGGAGAAGTAGAGGATGGGAGAAGTGACCTTTTGTTGCTTTCTAGTTGTTGATCTCTCTAGGATAGATTCCCTGTAGTTTGTTCTGCTGTGGTCTGTATTTGAAGACATTGTCTTAGTCCATTCTGTGTGACTATAACAAAATACTGCAGGTTGAGTGATTTATGAAACTGTAAGAAACTTATTTCTTACAGTTCTGGAGGCTGGGAAGACCAAAAGTGGGGGGGCCGGCACCTGATGAGGACCTTCTTACAAGTCTTCTCAAGTTTATCCAGGTCCCTGAGTAGCTGACTGGGGTCTCCTGGTGGCTTTTATTTACTAATCGCAGACATAGCTTGGCCGGTGGTCATCCCATCATACCTCCCTTTTTGCTGTGCTCTGTCTCCATGGTTTTCCAGGAGGAAACCATGACCTCTTGGCTCTATGCCCTGCAACGAGTACATGCACATGTCCACGGGCACCTGGGCTGTCTCCCAGACCCCATTATGCATGGACCCAGCTGTGCACTTACTGAGAAGAAGTATTATAAAAGTGTACCCCAAAGAGTGAGACCATCATTCAATCTATTCCTGCAATTCACTGTCGGTGTCTATGTGCCCTTAAAATATTTTCTCCAAATAATGATGGCCCACTACTCTATTTCACGGATTCTAAGTTATACCTTGTTTTTTTCTTTTAACATTTTTTGAAATAGGAATACACATACAGTCATGGCGGATCATAATTTGTTTCTTTCTCAGTGGCACACCAAATAATGGTACTATTCATGGTATTTTAGGTTTGCTGGATAATTGACTGCCTTGGAAATCCTGAACCAGGGGTGGTAGGTTTTTTTTTTTTTATTTTTAAAACTATTTTTATTTTTAAGATTAAGCATCCTCATTGACCACTCAGAAACAGTCCTTGCTGACTTTTTGGACACACACACCTAACACAGTTAAAAGTGATTCCTCAATTTTCAATGACAAGATAGAAAAAATAACATGTTCACAAGCTGCAGTTGAATTCTGCTATCCTATTTTCTTAAAAAAAAATCTTAATTTGCTACCAGATCACCAAATCATAGGGAAAGACAATTTCCCAAAAAGCCAACAAAACCCAAAAATAGGAATCTAGGTCTCCATCAAGTCAAAATTACCACCCAAAATACTGCTATTGCAAAAAAGGATAGGAAGCCAAATTCCCATAGTTCATTAGAGAAGACCTTTAAAAAGATCTCAGGTTAGGACTAGAACTATGGTGTGTGTCTAGGTTCAAAACCAGGTAATTAAAGAATATCCAGCTTGAGAATATATTAGATTCTCTCTCATTCCAGCAGAGGAAATAAAAATATGTGCTGCTGGAATTAATATTAAAATTGTCTTTACCAACAGAAGGCAGGGTTGGGGTGGGGGGTAAAGGGAGAAAATGTGGAAATAAAAAGTGAATCTAACTAAGCTTTACTGCCCAGGAAAGTAGAATAAGGTTAAAATTCTTTTGAGCCAGTATCATTACATTCTAGATTTGGCTCAAAGTCAAGCAACTATAATACCTCTCTTAAATATCAAGTCATCCACAGTGTTTATGGTATTAAAAATATTTCTTCAATTATCATAGATTTCTAAATTCTGAAAAGCAGTAGATCAAAATGACACCGGGCCATTCCATCAGTTATAGAGTACAAGGCTCCCTCCAAAAAGAACTAACTCAGCAGAGATCTAGGTCAGAGGAATGTGAGTAACATAGAGTAAATGTGATCAGGCTCTCAGTACAATTTTAATAAGGCTTCTACCCCACCCCCCAGCGGTAAAGAGTAGGGCTGAGGGGCACCAAAAGAATGTCTCAGAGGGATGCTTCTTGGAGATGGGTAAGTTTAACTCTTGACCCTTCTCCTTACCTAAAGCTTGGGGAAGGAAATAAATATTTATTTTTTAAGTATTCAGAGCTTTGAGCACAGTATAATATTTAATATTCTGTAGTTTTCATTTTCCAAACCTTTGGCTTATAATTTTATCAATTTATGATACACAGGAAAATGTATGAATGTGCCATAATCAGTAGTACCAAATGAAAATATAAACCTTGTTCTTCCTTATCTTCTATGAAAGCATGGTACCCTAAGTATT